>UXSR01005525.1:28650-63063 GCA_900604375.1 Mesocestoides corti
ATGTGGCGGTTGGTCGTGGTAAGTACTTAAATGTATATAAGTGAGTTTGATACCCAATGCGGCCATAGATAGGATGACGTATCTACAAAAGCCGTGAGAAAGTAGTTTAAACTTAGAGGCTAAGACAAAAACCACTGCTGCAGTCATCAATTATACAACTTTCCAGTGATACATGAAGACCGACTTCGACGGAAGTTTGAGCTCTATGGCTACCCAACGTTTCCTAGGCCAACATCCTTACTCGAAACAGAGATTCAATGCCCTTCATACATCAGTTACTACCCTCTTTACCCAGCATTAACTTTTTGTTTTTTTTTTAAATCAGAGCCCAAATTTTCACATGCTTGATTATTTGTTTAAGACCCGGTACATGCAAATTCAGTTCTTTTTGTTGTTTTTGCAACGCAATTTTACGAGCGACGTTTCAACGGTCAATGTGTGCCAGGCATTTCGCAACAACTAAATGTTGATTTACTCCATGCGCCAAACGACGCAACGCTGCTGTTAATTCGAAAAATGAGTTAGTAATGTGAATCAAAATTCGGAGCAATCGGAATCGATTTCACAAACAGCGTCGTATTGAGTTAGGCGAGGTATTCAAGGACGAGCAAATGCGATTGCAAAATAGCTGAGAAATAAACTAGTAGTTAGGTGCACGCCAAGTGGAAGTAGACCAGGGGTCTCAGTGTTCAGCCTGGGCAAATAGAGGATGGGAAATGATATTTGTGAAAATGTTCGAAGATAGCCCACTATTTCTTGTCTCTGTGGTTGAATAAAGTCCATGAAAACACTGGAAACTACACTATCAAAAGTAATTCCTAATATTAATAACATCATATTCGACACATGTAGATAATGAATTGTGACAACGACTTGAACCTGCGACTGTAGGCACCAACCAAATCCGCTAGTGCAGACTGGATATTTAGGACAAGGTGAAAACGGCGAACAGTGTTTCTACTTTCGGTACAACCTCAATCTTTGGTAACTACATTCACAAGCAATGTGGCACATGAAGTAGCAAATCACGTCCCGTTTTGTGACAACGATGCCACTGCCTTTAATAATCAGTTAAAAAGCTCATATTCCATTCATTTACTAAACGAAACTGATAGCTGCTCTACTGGTCATAGTTTTCAATGTATTATTATTGCTGTCGAAGACAGTTCCCTGAAAAAGAGCATCACCGAGTTATTAACATGTACACATTTGACCATCTGGGGACGTGGGGGTTGGAAAGTTGTTGATGAAGTGTGACTACCCACAAATATCCGTGGGTGATGTAAAACGTGAAATTTGGTGGGGATACAACCTTTTAAGCGCCCAACCAGATTGGGTTACCTCATGTTACCTCTGCGTGAAAGCACGCGTTAATAAATTGTTATATTAGCAGAGAAGCCCTGGAAAACATACAACAATCTTCAATTAAAGTAAAGTGCATTGTGATGGTAGTTGGGGTCATGCAAGTATTATAGACTCGAGCCCTACCAAATTAAATGAAATTTGAACGCCATATCATTGCCTTAACTTTAAGGCCACTTGAAAGCCGGCTGTAATCGCCACCAAAAGTGTTCGAAAAAATTGTCCATGCCTAACGTCACCACACCTAGGTTTTCAAAATGGGCCGCTTCTCTTTCATAAATATTGGTCCCCTCCATAACTCGTCAACACTTCGTGGTTAGACAGTGGTCGCCCTTCCCCCATCCTTGACTTATCCACTTTGAGTAAGTACCCCATTTCACGAGGCCATGAGAGCAACGTTTGCAGTACATGGTTATAAGGCCATGCAGATGTACAACTTTGGCCTTACTATCTCTTACAACGGCCTAAAAATGGTAGCCACTGACATCCTTCAGGAGTAATTTTTCTTTCTGGATATTTGATTATTATTCATCTTTTAAAGTTGCGTAGGGTTGTGGGACATGCGATGTGGTGTGCCACCTCTGGCAATGAAAAATTTGGTGTGTCCGCGTCCACACGGAAAGCGTTGACCGCTTATGTTTATGTAGCCAGAAATCGAGCCTAACCATGAGCCCTGCATGTTCGTAGTAAACAAAGAGTTGTAGGCAAAGAGACTGGCAAATGCTGGTGAGGTCATCAAAATTGCAATATATTCCCACGGGCTTGCTGCTACACTTGTCGGACAACACTTCACAACCTCAACTCGCCACATAAATCACGAAACGCGTACGCCAATCAACTGATGTGCTCTCAATCGTTGCTCAATTTACCGTCGCATTTTACAAGCGATCTTATTATTGTAGAGTCGCGAAAAAATATTCCCCAAATGTGGACACATTTTACAATTCTCACCGATGTCCATTTGAGAGTCCATGTGTAGTGCGTATTTCATCTGATGATATCAAACTGCACCCACCACTTTCGCATATTCGATGCTCTAAATCTTTGCATTCTTGAGCAAAGCTGTGTCGGTGTCAGCACATTATGATTGCAGAGTAGGCCCACATTATTGAGGTGCAGATTTTGTCGTTTACGACTTATTTATTTAGGTTGCCCTGGTTGAACCTCACAAGAATGATGTATGAACGATAGACAAGTCTCCATGATCTGCAGAAGTGCTCTGAAATTTTTGCGTCAATATCCTCCTACATCCACATATAATTCTGGAAAGGACGTGAGTAATATGGTCATTCTAAGTCATTGTTTTTAGAAGTGGTTTAGGAGCTGTAGACTTAAGGGCTGACCATATGACAAACATATCTCAGCCACGTTTTCGGTTCAATACATTAGTAGTTCGGTAAGATCTTTTGTGTACAGTTTTTTCCTGCAGTCAGACTACAGAAATTGAAGGACGCGGCGAAAACAGGCAGATTTATTCTGTTCTGACTCGCAAAACCGCGTGCTCCAGCAGGTGAATAAGTGATAAAATAGAAGCGTTGCATGGATGTACGTCAAATAATCAGTGTAAGTCTCTTCTCATTCGACTCTTCTGACCCTGAAAAGAGACAAAAACTTTGTTTTGACAATTCATCACAGTGCTGCTGACTGTCGTAATGGTAAATTTATGAGGAGAATATATCAGGTCCTATTGAATGGCATGATAAATAAGCCCACAAGATTCAACCTGATTTGCCGAAACGCTTGTAAAAAACTAACGGCCGATAAGCATTGCCTATGCGAAACGTATAGCTCCTCAGAGCAATTAACTCACTTTAAGGTCATGCCAGAGATTGATCTTTGAGGCAGCACCGAAGGAAACCCATTAGGGAGATTTCGATGCTCGTTTACTAGCCTGAGGGCTAGTAGTTGGTACATTCTTGCGAGCTCGTGCTTGAATAAAAATCAGATATATTAATTTAGAGTATTAATACATGTACCACTATTATCTCTCCAAAAAAATTGGCTTGGAAGGTTCAAGCTATTGTTTTTGGCCACGAGACGACCTCACACTTGACACAAGTCCATAAAAATTCACTGTCACGAAGGCATTGAGATTCGGAAAGTTTATTTGATGGAGCATTAGAATACAGAAAAAAACGGCCAATCCTGCATTTTCCTCCATTCTCCGGCTGGCGCTAATTTAAGAACGTCAGATGCTATTTTTAGCCGCGTGGGCGAAACACTGGTGCCGTGATGATCGTTAAGTGCAATGACCATCCTAGTAACACCGAAATTTCGGCACATGTCCACTGGGCTTCCAGTCATAAACTTTTAGCCTTTAGCTTTAAATCGTTACGGCAAAGAATTTCGTGACAATCACTTGGTGCTTGTTTCGGTGAATTTTATTAATGCTCAGCGTTCCTCCACTCCTTTTAAGGGCGTACTTGGCTTGTCGTTTGCCCGTATATCACATTGTGTCACAACAGTAACGCACCATCATGTCCAACTAGATCACCAACTTTGCCCCAACTTCATTTTCTCTCAGCCTTCAGGTCCTGCTGTACTTTAATTGTCTCTAATTAAGTGTTTGATCAAGTATTTAAACTATTTATGAATAAAAATTGTAGTCAGCCAAGTTAAATATCGGCGAGAAAAGGCCGGCTTACATTTAGTTAAAGTCCGTGCTCTATAAGTACTAAGTTTTCGTTGACTTTATCAAATGTTGTTGATCAGTGGCATTTTCACGACGGTTCGTCTGGATGGGTAGTTGTGCGCGTGGGTGCAGCGAAGGCACAGCTAAATCACCAATCACTGATTGAGTGACGTCACGATCTCATAACCGGTTGATGATTTGTGTGTAGCCCGAGCCAATCGTAGTGCCGTGGTGGATTATAAAGCGGACAACCTTGGGTTGACTTGCCACCACGCCTCCTTCGCAATGACTCTGGTGTCCTGCTCAAGCATTTTTGACGCCACATGTGACGTTGTTGTGTTCGTCAACGATGCAATTCGAAATCTTGGCGATTCATTGATTTCTATTGAAAAAGCCATCGCGGACTTCGAGAAGGTACGATGGTTAATGAAAAATATGATCAACAAAATAACTGATTTTAACTTAAGGGATTTGCTTCGTTCATTTTAGATTAATCCCCGAATCTCCGAGTCCTTAGAACTTTTTGCTTTTCCTGATCATCCCTGCAAAAGACTAGTGAGACGATTTAATTAATGGTTGACTTTAGATTTCTTCCTTACTTATTAACCGAAATTTATTATAAACTGGTTTTAATATATTTTTATAATAGGTTTGGTGCCTCTGGTTCTAGCCTCGAATTTCGTAACATGTATAAGTTATTTGGATAACACGCACTAAGTGAAATGCAAATGAAGAGCAGGAAAAACTTGCTTCCCTTTTGATGGTTGTTGACCCCAATAAGTGAACAATAAAAAGTGGTCATTTTAACTGTACTTTATTTTTGTCAACACATTAGCCTATCCGGCTGCCAAATTTGCATGCCACGGGAGTTCGCTCAACCAATCACAGCTGCGGTTAAGGGGTTTTGGGTGCTCAAGTTCCACTAGACTTTCATTTTCAAATGCAAGTGACAATATGCTGACGGTGAGCTCTTTAACCAGTGCACAGATATTTTAGGTTGTCTTGTGGGAAAGACAGGACAGTTTACTGGTTATTCATTTGAACATTTAGAACTCGGAAACCAGTAATTATTTCTCCTCAAAATACCTTGGTATGCGGATTAAAGGATTGTTGCGCGAATATGCATATTGATGTAGGATGATCATCGCAGCGGCTGCATGGTTCACCCTAAAACGAGATAATTAATTGATTTTTATGAAGACAGTACCCTCACAATGGCTATTTTTTATGTAAACAGGACTAATAGAACACAAACTCCTCATTTAAATAAGTAGACTTTTTTAATCAGGCTCATATTTCTGGTGATGGTTCACCGATTGCATTAAACCGAAAACTACTTATTGACCTGCAGTCTCAATTAGGTACGAAGGTCATTTTGTGTCTCTCAGTACGTTTTCTTCTCTAGATTTTCTCTCCAACCGGCAAACTTAATGGAGATACAGATGACAGCCGAAACATCTCCGACGCGGCTTTCAATGGTCTCAAAAAGTACGTCAGAATTGAATAATCTATTTTCATTGATCAGTTGCTTTCGGTTAGGATTCAGAACATAACTGTGAATGTAAGTTTCAGGGACTGCTCTGTGCACGATGTATAAAACAATGCGAAGAATCGGCACTAACATCAACTTCCTAAAAAGGCATGCTCGTAGTCTAATGAATAGGAGGACTGAGAAATCCTGCCGGTGCTTTTATGATCTTGCCCGTGCATCCCGGATACTGAGTTTCGGTATTTCCGCATATGTAGACTCCTCTGATCTGACATTACGTACCCTTTACTGGCGATGACGTGCGGCCGGAGTTGTGATCATAACCACCTTCAGTACCTCATGTGCAAGTGTTATCAAACATTGACGAAAGTCAGCATTAATATGATTGCTAACCACGATTCCAAAATTTTTTTTTCAATTTGCTGTGCATGACAAGGGCTGAAATTGGCCTCAAATGTAGTTTCGGGGTCACGGTAGTGTGCTTTTTTTTAGGGTTGTTTCAATTGGATGTCGTAAACCTTTACTTGTGCTTGGGCCCCTAACTTCTGCACCAACGGATGCTGTGTGGACGCAGGATGACTTTCCTCTTCTGAACGCCATACTTGGGTCTCTTCATTGTTTATACAATGTACGTTTTTTGTTTAAATCAGAAAAAAAATAACTAATGTGGTAAAAACGCCTACATGGTAAACCTCAGGTGCCCATTTTGAGGGAGCGTAAGGTAAGCCACCTACAGGACATCTCGTAGTATACTTCAGGTACAAATCATCAATAAAGATTGATACAGAAAGATACCCTGGAAGTTACCGGACTGTGCAATTGATAAACCAGTCCAGTAAATTGTGATTTGAAGTTAGCAAGAAGAGTGAAAGCCCATACAAGCAAGGGGAGATAAGAATGACTTGATTGATATTTGGAAGATTATTTGCCTGCCGTGTTTATAACTTAAAAGGGTATACTGGTGTTGGCACAACGCTGGCCAAGTGGGTTTCTATCGTGTCGTCTGTCGGACAGCCTGACAGATATTGTGCACTGGAATTTAAGTGGTAGCTAAGCCAGGCATACCTCCAGGCTAGAAAGATGTTACCCGGACCTGGGAAATCACACAAGGAAGCCGTTGGCTATTTGTAAGTAGGAAATCATCTCAACCGGCAACAAAACTTCTGCGATCATACTGTCATCACGCCGAAAAATATCAACGCAAAGAAATGCTTCCATGGTTTTGGTCCAGCTCGTGGCTGCCTGTTTTCACTTGCACAACCAAAAGTTGTCCTTTGAAGTACAGCCTTTTATAAAGTTAATCTGAGCAACTAAGGCGGATAAAGTACATTAGTCGTTGGGAGCGTGTACAATCAAAGATCTTGGTCTTAAGAATGAAAAGCATTATTTGGAATCAGGTAGAAAAGGAAATGTGGTTTTACTAAAAAAGTGCTTATTGTATGGTGGGAAATGACAGATGGCCTTAAATATTGGTTTGATGAACCATGGTCCAATTAAACCTTCTCTTTAAATAGCCTCTTGAGTTGCGTGAGGCCTTTCCAGAGAAACCAAGCAAGTTCGACCTTCTTAGTGTCTTTGGAGCTTCGGAGAAGTTGCTAAATATTGCCTACGCAATTGAAGAGGGGCGGCGCGTTTCTCGCGATATTGCTGCTTCTGATCCAGAGCGGATGGCTGCTCCCCGTATCGTCGAATACATCTATGAGGAACTGGGAAAATCTGCGGAAGTCAGTCTGACGGTCACGGAGGTCGGGAGTGAAGCATACCCCCTAATGGCTGCCGTAAACAGAGCTGCCTCAGGTAAGTGGGGTACACAAGTATGCAAGAGCGGTGGATACCGGAATAGACTGCTGCACACCAGCATCTGTTTGTTGGGTCGTCCCTCGGACACCATGCAAATTAAATTTTCCTAGGGATGCTTAGTCACATGAATCATTGTGTAGCTCGTTTGTCGGAGCCTCGGCTGAGATGAGCTTCAAAGTAAGCAAGGTTATGAGAAGCGCTTACCTTGTGTTGGCAACTATTAAACGGAGCTGTTGGTGGTGGTGGCGGCGATGTTGTGAGTGTCTCTCACCTGTTTAGCAGCCCACAGTGTAAATAATAGAACCAAATAAATTCATGAACTTTTGGTCGTCGTGATGTGGCCCTAAATTAGACAAAAAGTCCCTACCAGGCACCGTAGGTATATGAGCTTGCAAAAGAAGATCTGTAAAAAAAGCCTATTAATACTTTTTAATTTAATAAAGAAATCACTTTACAATAAGTAAGATCAATGTTGGTGTGATTATCTGAAACCAAGTGACTTCACATCTATCCCCATCCAGGTATTACGCGCCACAATGGAAAGGTTGTGCATATGGTGTATGAGGGCAGCTCACACGTAGACACGAGCCTGTATCTCGTCGGCAAGGGAATCACTTTCGATACTGGTGGTTGTGACGTCAAAGCCGGGGGTGTCATGGCAGGCATGCATCGGGACAAGAGTGGTGCTGCTGCGATTGCCGGTTTCTTCAAGACTCTGAGTTTGCTCAAGCCAACTGGCCTCCGTGTCTGTGGCTCACTTGCCCTTGTTCGCAACAGCATTGGCTCAAACGGCTACGTTGCTGACGAAATCATCACTTCTCGTGCTGGCAGACGTATCCGCATAGGTAATACCGATGCGGAGGGACGAATGGTCATGTCAGATCTACTATGTGAGGCAAAGGAACAGGCAAGACCACCTTAAATACCCTTAGATCCCCTAATTCTTGTTTAACATTTGACAAATATTTGAAAAACTACTTTATCCGCATATGAGGTTGTGCCAAGATAAGCTTCAAGCATGCCTGAGATTGCAGGGTATTTTGGGTTTATTTTGACAGTAGAAATCTTCTTCTTGATCCAGCTTTAATGCTTAGGCGGCGTTAAGTTGCGAGGAGCTGGCGAGACTTTGGCGGTGGGCCATGGAATGTGGAGTGTGAGCCACATTTTGGCTGCCTGCATCGGCAGGTTTTCTAGCTACATTGAATAAAGCTTACTTAATGGAAAATCATACTGATGAACTTGGCTAATAATAGTCTGCACTGTGCGTAACGTTGGTTAGAAATGCTAACAGCATATGCAATGCAGTATAAAGTCTGCGCCTGTGAGTAGCAGCGTTAGATCTCGACGCTGCTATTTTGAAGCTGCAAAGTAACCACCATAATCATGGGAGCATTAAAGTATCCGCTGAGTTTTCGGCATTCATGATGATGCCGCTTTGTGGAGCATATTTAGTCACGTAAATAGGCACTGTACCGCTGTAGCACACTGGCGCAGCCCGTTATTGACCTCAAATTCAAACTAGCTAAGACCAACACAAGATCCCGAACTCGTATTCCTCAACACAATAAGGCAGGTTGTGAGGTAAGCGTGAGTTGCATGATTCCTCGCACAAGGGCATGCTCTAATCCCTTATTAGAAGAATTGATGGATTAATTACAAAATCCAAAGCAGACTCAAACGACAACTTTAAACGTCTGGGATGTTGGTACCATCTCTTGACCAGTGATATATTATTGCGCTCAATTTTTTACTTACGATGTATGAACAGTTGTGATGTTTTTGGTCGTTTAGCTGTACTTATTTTCCTTTATTAATTAAGTTTGTTTCTTTAACAGTCACGCCTTCTAGTTGGTTGTTTCCTCAAATCTCCGTTACCTCCTAAACTTGATTGATTGAGTAATAATACGTAGCTTATTGATTTGACGTGTACCGTCCATAGAGTACCCATCTACTTCTTTGCCCTAAATATGAAACCTTCTTTGCTTGTCTCCCAAATAACAGGACCCAGTTATGTGTATGTATTCTGGTAAAAGAAAGGACAATTATATCAGACTATATGATGCTTTCATTTCCGCTTTCCGGCTGCTCAAATTCCAAAGCACGTTGCGAGCAAATTCCCACACTCGTGTTTCTATAACCATTATCTTTTTTATTACTAGAATTAAACTCAATGATTTCTACTACATAATGTTAAATTGTCGAACACTGTTAACATTGTAGGCTTTGAATGACGTCAATCCGTTTATCTTCACCGTTGCTACCCTGACCGGCCATGTGGTCTCTTCTTACAAATGCTACACTGTAAGAGTCATCGCCGGAATTGGCTTATGTGCATATTAAATTGAAGAGTGAAAGTGCAATTTCCCCTTTAGGCTGTCATGGATAATGGTCCTGCACGAAAACAAGGCGTAGCGAAGAATCTGCAGAGAGCGGGTGAACGCGTTTCCGACATGACTGAGGTACATTTGCCAAAAAAATTAGTTTGATTACTTTTAATGTAAAAGTAACATTAGTAATGTTGAAGTTTTCTTAAACAGATTTCTACCGTCCGGAGAGAGGACTTTGAATTCGTAAGGGGTCGCACAGAATATGAGGACCTCCTTCAATGCAACAATAAACCAAGTAGCCTGACACCTCGTGGACATCAGTTCCCTGCGGCTTTTATGATTGTCGCCAGTGGTCTGGATGAAGTGAGAACATTTGAAATCATTATAACATTTGATCTTTTTTGAAATTCTAACGATTTTAAACGTTTGGGTATTTAAAAGCATTAATGTTAGATGAATCATTTGACGCTGGCACCAAAGTACTTACGAATGCTACCTGGATTACGTGAAACACATGAAGACATGTTTTGGTCATACAGGTTGTCTTCTTTTTGCGGGAGAGTAAGTGGCAAAAGAAATATTTGTTACCATAGACAATCTATTCCTGGTCTTGGGATGATTAAGAAATAAACATCCCCGAAAATAGTAGCCAATACAAACTCACAAGCTTATGTGGTCATTCCTTTGGTTAGTAGTGTTTTCTAGGGAACATCTAATAGTAAATTTGAACACGTAAAGCAAGGATTAAAAATCACGTCCATAGTTTTACAAGGTTCACCATATCAGTAGTGATTATAGAAGAAGACTTGGGTTTTCCGCGCCTGCCCTTTAGGCTCCTGCTTAGGGAAAGCCTCTCTACTAGTAGCTGAGCTCACAAAATCCCTAACTTGCTGAAAGCTTCATGGTCTAGTTGGGCCGCTACCTGTGACAAGTCAAATTAGGCAAGGAATTCGAGAAAACCGCGCAACCGTTGAAACAGCCATTTGTGTTTATTGGATTTTGCTACTTGCACACATTGAGCTTCCTCGTTAAGCCGTTTTTCATTTGGGTCACTTTTTCTTTCATACTTAGTACGGATTGGGCTGTGAAAAACAGTTGCCGTACACCCATATCGACATCGCAGGAGGTGCTGGTTTAATTGACACCCTCTCGACTGGCAGCCCCCTCATGATGTTTACCAGCATGTACGTCCTTCCTCGACTCTGAGGTGCCTCCTTCTGTCCTCCGTGCTTAAGAAGTTTCTAATCACTCTTGGCTTCTCTCACACAATTCTAGTAATCCCACCGATAGTTCCCTTACACTTTTCAATTCAGGCCTGATTCCTTCCGAAGTGCTGTCCTGCAACCGAAAATTAAGAAAGGAATGTAGAATTTATTGATTGATTGTTTTGTGGTCAAATACCCATCCAGCTTAATGTGACGAGTCTTTTTTAAGTCGTACATTAATTTCAGGTGAAAGGTGCTGGCTTCTGTATGGGCTGGTTTGAATGGCCACCATGTGTGGTGAGTCGGCTATAGTATTTGCGCTAGTGATGCTTAAGTCGAAGGTTAAATCTATAGGTTCTCACGGGACTGATTTCAGGCCATTGCATAGGCACAATGTACTTCCAAATAAAATCACGAGAGCAGTGAGAAAGCTCCATCGCCAGAGTAACTCAAAATAACAGCTAAAAATATACTAAGCAGTGAATTTAGCTTAATAATAACGTTTTTAGATTCATCAAGTTACAGTGTAAAAAGAAATTATTTATAGCACTTTAACCACTTTTTACTGCTTAGTCAAAGTTATGTAAATTGCGCGCGGCCTTAGTAGCCAACCATTATTAAGAACCCAAGATCTATCGATTTAAAGTCGTCTGAATCGTGCCATTCAGCGGAGGAACTATTTTTCCCACCATTAAATCACTTTTAATTTCCCTCATTCCCATTAATTCCAACTTAATGGAAACTGAATTTTGTTTGATCTTGCCAATATATATTTCTACCTATGCCATTCATCTGTTGTGGTGTTGCATTGAAGTAGCGTTTAGCCGTGAACATGGGATCAAATTAATTCCTGGCCGTACTACTGGAAACAATGTCTTGTCAATCACTGCCCAATTAATTATTAACTGCCAAAGTTCGTATGCATCGTAGGGTCGGTGAATTTATGTGGCACCAAAGGTGAAAAATAGATGTGCATAATTATACGGGAATAATTTATACAATAAAGATAGACTTTTTGATGTGTTGGGCGGAAGTGAAAATAAGCCAGCACAGGACTCCCAAGGGTGCTTATCATGAGATCGTGGGGCTATGCAAACGTTGGGCGACTCAGTTCCCGGCATTGGATAGAAGGCTGTAGAGGTGTTCGTCGTTGATGCACCCACGAATGAATTCTTCTTTTGAAAGGACATGATCTGAGTTGAGGTCCATTTTCTTAAAAATTGCATGAGTCCTCACTTCAGAAGTATTCTGGGGGCTTGGATTGGTCTCACCCACCATGAGGTAAATGGCCTAGTTGTAAATACGAATACCGGGTCAGTGCAGACTGATGCCCGTTCATTCAAGTACTTTGGCTATCAAAGACATCCTGTTTTAAAAAGCGTAGAATGCAGGCTCATCAAGTTGACACTTTTTAACACACCGTTTTAAGGAATCAAAATTTTTATATAATATTACCATAACAGTTGACCGCGGTGACAATCCACAGTGACGTCCAGCGTTTCAAATTCTGATTAGGTAACTTGTTACGTATCTCAGATTATAGACTCGCTACTTTGTGATGACTCTTGCCAAATCATGGCCGTCATCACCGTTCACGCATGAGAGGTTAACATGATTTCTCATTCCTCGGATTCTCTGTTGAGTCATTTGACCCTGTTCCTGGTATTCACGCTATGAACCGTCTCGCCATGTGCCGATGTGACCAACCCCCAGGAATCCCACCGACCATTCAGGTAAAAACACATCTATACCACAGGTTTCGGCTGTTTGTGATCATGACCTATTAATATGCGTGACCACCCGTGACTCAGCACACACAGACTCAATGGTCGCTGTCTGCCTTCTCTGGGTACTTGGCGTCGGATCGGGACGCAGCAGCAACAAGTCTCTCATTTAACAACCCTAAGACACGTGTAACATTAGTGAATCAGAACTGCAACTAATTCTTCGCGATGGATGAAGCAAAATTGTGCTTAAACGCTTGCTTAGAAGAGAACTAGGCAAATTTTTATCCTCGTCCAAGGTGCTATATTAGTACCTATTGATAATGGCCTGACGACACGTTTTGGTAGTTTACAGCAATGTAAAGTCCCTTTGTGCCTAGAACCACAGGAAACAACGTAACCTAGTTGACCGTGCAGATGTGATGAGATTTACGCGGTAGCTATCGATCATGCGCCAAGCATTGATGACGAACGGTAGCACGCATGCTTGAGGTCACAGGTATCATTAGCCGACCCAGAACTAATGCGTGTTCGCCGTTCCTTCGTGTGTCCTAATCGCGAGACCCTCCACACGAAAAGTGGCAGTAGCTGCATGTCGGTTAACAGCACGTGACAAATACTTTCATTTACCATCTCGTCAGGACACTGCTAATATTTAATAGCATGTTCCTGATGAAATGCTATTGCTGACAAACTTCTGAGATACTTTCATTGGAATGGCAATTATCCATGACGTCTCTTTGCAGCTTATATTAAAGCGGTACTGTACCATTTGTAGGTCTTTCAGCAAAACCACTTAAGTGGTCTCTAGATCACTTGGGTTTTTTAATGGTTTAACTAGTTTCAAGCCGATTAACATCAGCCGGTTTGCTCATTTTGAGGAATGTTGGCGTCGATTAAACGATGGCAATGAAGCATTACACTAACACTATTGCGCAGTATTCGCTCTGGTCATCTCCACTGTGTCGGCAATACAGGTCTTTATGTAGCTGCTTTTTACTAAGCTTTTCAAAGTTGTTTAAGTTTAGCCAGCGATATTTTCAAAGATGACAATTGTAAGATTTGGAGCCGATAATATCGTGAACCGTTACAGCAGCAGACATTAAGATACAATCAAGTGTTGCGGGATTTGCCCAACTACCGTCGTGTCATGTATGATGATCCCGGAGAGAAAAAAGGCGGTGGTGCAGACAACACTCATTTCACAGCATCTATCTGCAGCTAAAAATGATTATACGCAATTGGTCAAGTTTAATCAAAACTTCAATAGGGCATTGATATCTATACGCGAGTTTAATTTGACATGGAATCAAAGTATATTGCAGATAAATATTGCAAAGGAGCTCAAACGAGTGTTGAAACCCTTATTCGATGAAAGCCTAGTTTACTTTGATTTTCATTTGCAGCAAAGTATCTTTAGTTTTAGCCATGTGAAATTACTGAAACATAAACCTTGATAATAAATATTCCCTATTGACAAAATTTGCACGCGTCTGTGTCAATGAGGCATCTCGGAGGCATAAATGTCCTCAGAGCATAGACTAATATCTAAAACTAGAACAATTCAGCCAAATCAAACCTTTTATTTAAGGGTCACAATTACTATTCTTCCCGATGTTGCTACAGTTAGTGCCAACTCAGCTGACGAAAAATGCAATCCGAGTGGTGTACCACCACTAACCCATGTGAGAGGGTCGTGTCATAAAGCTTGATAATCCTGCTTTTTTAATTAGAATGAAAATATTTGGGTAATCTTCTACGTACTTGAAAAAACAATTGCTCTGTTTGTGGAGAATTTAAGGGGTATGATTGATCTCAGAAAATGGCAAGGCTTCAAACTCGTCGTCCTATGGGTAGTCGGTTATGCTATGCACACAAAAACATCCTTCAGCTGATTGTAAGTTTTAAACGATAGGCATCACTATACCTTGATTATTTCATTCATCTCAGACTCTTCAATGCACCCGTTCCCATCGATATCGTAGAGTTGGAAGGCAAGACTCAGCTTTTCCTCAGGACTACCGCTCTGGGTTATGCTGATAGCCTACAAGGTGGCAAATTGAAAACGTGCTTAACGTCCGAGGAGCCTTCAATGTAGACTCACAAGTAATCGGCGTATATTTACGCGATGCCTGAGGATTTTGTTTGACCTAAGGCCTGACCTGGCAAGTCGGGCAGCCAAATTGGCGTTCTGCCTCCAAGACAGTCAAGCCGACGGATGAGACGGCGTTTGGGGTTGTTAACGTGTGTAATCGCTGTCAAATCCAGGGGCGTGTGGGTGAATCAATCATGCATGGGATGGAGTAAAGGGGACTGTTATGGTTGCGGCTAGACAGACACAAGAGTGAACTGAGCACGGGAGAGTCTGACTTAATCTACGAAAACACCAATCGTGTAGTGTTGATAGGTTGCTATTACTTCACTGATGGCCCTTTAATTCAGCTCGGCTCCTGAATGCACTTTTCGGGGGGCGGTGATGCTGACAGTAGCAAGTTGAAGTGGCGGCCTCTCTCGCGTCATAGTGTGTGCATGGGACAAATGTTGAAAGGCGAGACTGTGCGGGGTAATTGAGGCTGTGTGGGTGAGGGTGTATTCAAACAACCGTGCAAGCGGTAAAAGCAATTACAACAGTGACTGAAGGTAGGTAGCTTTCCAGGCATCGAGTTTAATTAACCCCTAAGTTGAAAAGAAAACAGCCGAAACACTAGTTATGTGTGGGGATTCGGTTTTCTTGTGTGTACCTGTCAAAACAAAATCACTAAATTTCTAATTCGCACCAAATCGACATTCTGCGTCTTGCACTTTTGAACTCTCTTGACTGAAATCTTAGGGAGAGTTGTTTAAATGTAAAAAAAAGTTGTGTTAGATTCGGAAGGAAGAATACATATGGAACTTCAATTCTAAAGGTGTCTGCGCGTAGTACACGATTTCCACCACGTACGTCCTTTGAATTATGTGAAGGACCCATATCCGAGAAACGCCGATTTTCGGGAGACGTCATTTCTCGCACACGTTTCAAAACTATTTTTTAGCTGTTACGAAAGCTGAATCGCTGGGGCAGCCACTTTAAAACTTAAATGACCATCACGATTCACGTCCATCAACTCTGATGCGGCACACTCAGACACAAAACCCACCGTTTCTCGGTGTCCTCATTGTTCATGTGGGCACGTTTGTTCAGGCGCCCTGTGCATATAAACCTTCCTGTCACTCTGTGACTTCCAAGTATAAACAGCACTGTGCACGACAGAAAAAACATGGTTAAACCACCTAATAAACGGATTTCTCCATCAACCCTGGTGCTCTTAATCTTCCCAAGTATCTGTATATTTTATTTGGGACCACGAAAGTGAGCGGCCCCAAAGTAATTCGAACCCATACCGGGGTCTTTACATTGCAATTCAGCTACCTGTTGAGAATAAAAAAGCGGTACACGAATGCATATTTGATTCAAACAGCTTTTTAATGATTTATCATTATGTCCCTGGATTTAAGCCCAGCAGTGTAGTAAGTAGTCCTCCAGAAACAAAGAGTATTACTAACCGATTGTAAAGCGAACACGGAACATTCGAAATTTTGCCTGGTTAACGGGAATAACCATTAGATGGTCGAAACTTGCTTAAAATATAACTTATACATTTAAAATAGAACAAATTCCAGCTTAGTATCACTATAACAACCTCACTTAATCTTTATGGCCTGTCACAGAAAAAAGGTATATATGATATCTTTTCGCCGGCTTACACTCAGTCCCAAACACGTTAATAATATCATCGGTCTTCTATTTCTTAGATGATGATTCTGGACGAAAAAAAGAAGAGGGTTTCAACTTATTTACTGACTGTTCAGTTACTTTATAGCCATTTTTTAGAAATGGCCAGACCCCAACAGTTATCAAGGTATTTGACGTTAAGTGATTCAACGTGCGAAGACAAGTTGGGATTAGGGACGACGTTATTCACAGCCAATATTCCTGGCCAAATATAACCAAGATGTCGTATCTAAATCAAGGAAGTTCGAGCTGAACTCCAGTAGTGGCGGTAACGTTAATTATCGGTGTGAACCGAGAACTTTTGATTCTAAGGCAACAGAAAGGGAGGAAGTCTTGGCAAAAGCTATTTTGCCGGCAGTAAGACGTCGTGTTCTTTGAGTTGTCTACAAGGAGGCTGATCAGCAAGAAGTCGACTTGGGCTATTTAGACTTACAACGAGGTAAATGTTATAGAGAACCGTGATCGTTTAGGTGCATAAGATTGCTCGTGAATCCCCGGTTCTGAAACACGGAATTTGCACTTTGACCGGTAAATTGTTAATCCGGATTTCTTCGGAGTTTAAATTGTGCCAAGGTAATCTTTGTGTTTCTAGCAACCCCTTCCAGCTATGAGTGCACCGTCAGAGACCCTGTCGACATCAGCCAGTAAATGATTGGCATGAATCTGCATCTCGGAAGCCAAGAAACAGCCGCGCTAATTAGAACGCCCTAAATCTGTTGTATGGGCTCATTTATGTCTCTTGGTTCTCTTCTTATCTGATAATATGCCCGAACGATAAACAGATTGAAAAATTTGGGTTTCTTATGTGGATTACTGGAAAAATTATACACACTTGAGGTAGGATAACGGTAGGCCATTGCAGCTGTAACATTGATTATTTTTCGGACACTGATCACACTCTGGTTTCTCGGGATTCACATGAAAAGAAAACGACCAGCTTCTGCTGAATCAACGACAGTTACTGCTGCACAATACTCAACTAGTGATATTCGAAGGACGTGTGCTGCCTGTTGTGTGCAACGTTATGCCAGGCCTATGCATTATATCGCACGTTATCGATTTTGTGTTATCCAGATCACTGTATTTATCTAGAACAACCATTTCCTGGTAGCCGTCAGCCTGTAAAATGGCGTTTGAGTGGAGGCACTCACTGCAAAGGGTTCCTTCAGGCCCAATTGAATCCATCCAAGTGAGAGCATCAGATGGTTCTTTTGACGGCGAAGTCTTAGTGTTTTAATTGAAACATATTCCTCGTCCTTATAACCACGTTTGAAAGCACAAGTCCATGCAGATTGAAGTCTTAAACATTGTGATGAATTCTGACAATTCACGAACGCAACCCGAGTTTACACGACCGGTTTTCATGTTTATTTACCCCTACGGACCCCACACTGAGTCAGCTGGCTCTATCGTTGTGTCCATCTCTGATGAACACGGATATTTATCTTAAATTACCCCTGCTTGCAGAAGTGACCCTCCCTAATTCACAATGATAGCCCACCGATGGCATACGCGCCCTTCTTTTTGCGACCTATAAATATGCCTGAATAGTCGCGGCGCCGAATACACACCCACACGCACACACTGATTCAGAGGCCTTGTAAACGGTTGAGTCTCCGTCACCATTCGTCCTTTCAGAGTACGTGGTGTCGCATCATGCCCCAGTTTCGGTAATAATTTAGTTGTCCCGATGTGGGGGGGAGACAAATAGAGCATCGGATACCGGCACAACGTCCATACATTTATTTGCCTCACACTTCCTAATATGGGATAAGAGACATTAAAATTATCACCTTCCTGGGGTTTTTGTAATGATCCGAACCAAATGTTAAGTTGAAGGAACTGTCCTATCTAAGCTTGTGCGTCACGACACAAAGTAACTGTTAAGAAACAGTAAATAAGTAAATTGCCATAAATTATTGATGGCAGTTTAGAAACGTTATGGACGCATCCTATGAAATAGACTGAAAAGGTCAAAATTCACATAAATTGATTCCGACACTACATTGATTCAACTCGGTTAAAAGTGCAGCATGGTCCGGATTTCGGTAGTAAAAACCGGCATTTTTTATACCTACGGAACTGAACAGGAAGCAGCCGGTTGAATGAAATGAATTTAAAATGGATCGTATGCAAAAAATGGAAATCAAACTAGTGAAAATCTACGTGCCAACGGAATATTTATCTGTCAAATTATCTACAATGAGCTTCGTTTGGTTTACTACCGAGATATTAAGGAGAGTGAAAAAATAATCGAGATCAAATTATATTTATGCATTAAAATCTTAGCTACACAGGAGCCCAATAATTATTTTTTGCTGAAATAAGTTTGCCGAAACAGGCAACATTCTTGGAAATGACTTAAGCGTTTCCTACTGGTTTAATAAAATTCTCTACTCTGAAACTTGTGAATTATTTAGTTCGGTAAAAATTTAAATTGTTTCATTTACAATAGATTGCAGAAGGTAAGAGACAGGAGGTGGGACATATCCGACTGCTAAAGCTTTGGAACTACTTATATTCAGTCACTTCCTAGGAATGAATCAGTGAAATTTTAAAAACTAACGCTACATGATGACATTTAAGTGGAACTTGGGTGATTTCATTCGATTCTCCTTTTCCTTAAACAACAATGTAATTTTGTTCGACCACATGATATTTTCATAGATAAATGTAGCTTAATTAAATAGACGCTCGGGATTTTTATTTATCAGTGAATTTTGTACAGGGCTGTAGATTTGCTAAACCATCTGGCTTGAAACCTTAGTTTCGACGAAAGTGGAGTCTACTCACGAACTAAAATGTTAAGAGCCATAGTTTTAAGTCCATGTTAGTGATACAATAATTTGCAAACAAAAGGTGTTTTCTTACAGAAAGGAACTCCGAAAAGTCAATGTGGCCACTGTTGTCCTGATCAAAGGTGCGAAAGAGGTGAGCGTAGAAATCTTTGGCTTTCCCATCGGGAAAAAAGTGTGTGTACATATCCAAAAAAGCGTGACGATTCAATTGGCCGGATGGACAGTCCTTCTACAAAGGCAAATTTTTGTATTAGAAATTCTATCAAGCCATGTCTACTAAGGATTCAGGTGTGCATCTTAAACCAGTACTTTGGCTTGTCAAGAGTTTGACGTTACCTAAACCAAAGTGACACTGGCGGCACACTCCTTGAATATGTACATCAAGAAGTAGTTACCTAAAAATGTTTACAATAATGCAATGAGCAATCTTAAAAAACATGACGCCACTGCTTTTGCATGATCATTCTAGCAAAAACACGATATCTGAAGCTTACTAAGTGAATTTAATTCGTTAATACTCTGAACAAGACATTTTTGTCCAAATAGAATTCGAGTAGAGAGAAACGACTGTTTAATCAAAGTAAAGTCGCTTGTTACAATCTTAACTCGTCGTCTTTGAGCGAGGATGACGATATGACGCTGACATTTCGAAGTAAAATTAAACTGATTTTTTAGAATTTGGTTTATTAATTTGACTTTTCCGACGGTTTTGTTCAATTTTCACTTTCCAATCAAGCTAAGCTGAAGAATAAAAAAATCCGATAGAATGCAAATCAATTGATGTCTGGCACTTTTCAGTCGGTCTTGGCGGTTAACTGTAGCCACGGTCACGGGAAGAAGAACGCTAGGCAGATTATGAAGTTTGATAGAAGCGGATATAGTTAGAAGCGCTTAGTATAATTTAAAATGAAGAAGTTAAGGTTTTAATTGGTGAACTATGCTTTAATAATGAGACGCAACATCGAAGGTGTCGCCATAGACGATACTCACGAGGAGTCAATTGAGATGCGCCAGTGAATGCAGAACGTATACTTAATGCATAATGACACTCTAAACATTATAAAATGTCCAATACAATGCTTATACGTCCGTATATTTTATTATAATCAGTGAACATGTTTAGAAGGTTGACGGATGGCTTCATAAGTAGTTATCCTACGACCCGTAACAAGAATTCGGTTTCTTTATAACCGTGAATTGCTTTATTATTTTACAATGAATGTAGTAACCGGAACACAGATAAAGTTTAAAATAGCCTGTGGGAAGAGATGTACATTTTGAGAAGGAAACCACTTCAGATGTTTGGATTTGGCTATTTAAATAAAAACGAATTTTCACAGTCGGGCCTCAAAGTCGGACTACTTCATTAAGCCACTTACTGATAGCACTAAAATGTTTAGAATATACTGCGTATGTAGGAATAAGTAAGCATTAAAACGTACCAGGAATATGCTGTGCCATTTTCTAATTTGCTTTTCGGTAAAATGTGTTTTTGATGCAAGAGCCCTAACCTCGGCCCGAGAAAGACGATATTTTCCGTGAATGGCACCCATGGTTGTGTATCATGCAAACAGACGCCGATTTACTTGTTATGAACTGATTTCCTTTTGCGCACTACCAATACTTGTGACGTCTAGGTTGTGCACATAGTGGACGTACGTACGCACCAGGAGGAGAAACCCACGGACACGCGAACCGCGCAAATGGTTGTTACCCAGGTGGACGAATACGCCGCGCATGTGTTGCGAGATCCCACCAATTAGGGATGTACTGACATGGATTTTAAGGCAAAGGATCATACTGCGCGTTAATTGGTTGGTAGGAAACCCGTTTCTGGTGAGTCACAAACAGCGCGAAAGCTGGTTCAAATCTGAAGTTCTTGAAGGCAGATGCAGCAAAAAGGGGCCTGTAATCGATTCGACGCGAAATTCCCTTCAATAAACCTGCGTTAGACAAAAGCAACGCCACCTCACCTTAGGTTCAGTTCACTTCTTTTCTAAATCATCTGATCAAATATGTTTTGAAGACGATGCATATTATCCAAGGTGAATATACGAAGGCTATTTCAAAAAAAACAAAAGCACTAGATTCACAAATGAATTTGATCTATTCTAATGACCTTCTATTCGTCCTAATGAGAATTAAGGAGATAAATTTAGGTTTAATGCAATGTATGCTTTTCATAGAGCCATCTACGCTGCAAGCCTGCTCTAATTTCCTTAGTCATACACACACACACGCCTCTGCGTTACGTGCATAAATTGGTGTTGTACGAGAACTTAAGGGCTCCTATGAGGGCTTCTAGCACCCACTGGTCCCGTAGCTTGATGTAGAAAGACCCACTGCTTCTAGGGAGCCGTGAGATATTTCGACTCACCAACAGTAGGGTTCGGAAACCCAATGGCAATTTATGTTACCCGCTTCGCTAACATCTCGTAGCTTTCGAACTGAAGCTTCGCCTTCTAACCAAATAGTGTGTTCAGTCTCTGATGCCTTAAATGACGGGTCTTGAATTCAAATTCACCTCAAATTCAGTCTGTAAGTTGATTTATCAGCGCCAATTTTGATGCATTGAAAGCAACGAATGGGCATGTATGTAACGAGCCTCTGGGGTGTTTGTATCTGTGTGCGCATAATTTTGTTGCGTATATTTTGCGACGTGAAATAAATTTTGTACTAGTAACGGCTGTTAATTCCTCATGAATTGTACGTCTTCATTCAATTTAGTGGATTCTCCTCGGTGCGTTAAAACATACTGTCAGGTAATCTACCCCTCAACATAACTCGCGGCCTCCGTGCTGCTAATGATTCCATCAACGTTAACGCCTTCCTCACGTTTATTCCTGGATGCAAGCCTTTTACTGGTGGTGCAATGACCCAAGTTGGGTGATCAAGCCATTTAGGAGGATTTCGAACACCTTGATTATTTTGGCCGTGTTGGGAAACGTTGGTCACTCTAATGTCGTTGAGTATTACCAAATAGTTATGTAGCTGGCATTAGCTACTGTAAATATAAGTAGTTTAAAGCGTAGAAGTATATTTTGTTTAGTTACTGCACCACGTAAAATCTGCGATTCGAATTGTAAGCCGATTCATTCGCAATTTAGCACTGAAACAACTGAGAGCCGATCTCGAAGAACTTGGTGAGGCGGAATTCAAAATACTCAGGCACCGAAGTTCTCAAATCGTCTAGGCATTTGAAGGATTACGTCACTATGAGGGGCGCCATTAAATTATACGATGTTCGGATGAGAGGTCAAAAATCACGTCAAATTCCTCTGTTTTACCAAGCACTTTACTCAAGTCGTAATGACCGTTCAGGCTTTTGCAACTTGATGCACACCGACAGCCATTCCCATGCAGTTCTGATTTGGCGGTTGGTTTTAACTGGACACTTGTATTATTGCCGGAGGCTTGTTTGTCGTCTACTCCCATGGTAGATTACGGAAGAACGCTAATTTTGGACTGGAATTTGGCTGACGTCGCCCTCAAACTCCCTAATTCTTTGTTTCGTTCCATTTAAACAAGCCCACGAGAATGACTACCAATAATTACCTGGCAGCAGCTGAACTTCCCAATGCGTTTTATTGCTTTTCGGTGTGGATTCCACTCAATGGTTCATGTCAGTGCGTCGTAATTCAGTTCTCAGGGAAGGGGGCGTTAGTTATGCTACTTGTCTTCTTCCAATTACATTCCAAAAAAAATACTAAACCACCGCGAACGCTGTCACTACTTGATTGCTTCCTCTCTAGCCACATTACACAATTCCGCTCTGACTTCCCTGCCGTCTTTCGCAGTTCAAAGTTGACCGCAGATGTGGACCTCACATTTCCTTTTAGCGGTCTTTTTCACTTGCCACTGGAAACGAGTGAATTAGCCCAGAGTAAGCATACGACGACATTTTCGTTACTAAAACCCTACCATATAGGCACCGACACGCAGTTCACATTGGTATACTAAATAAACTCAATATTACGAAGGTTCATAGTAATGTCATGTTTTTGGGGATGATACCTTTTTTACATTAAATCAGGCAGACTACACACCAACGCTAGTTGGCAGTTATTCTGGTTAAAAGCCGATGTTTATAGCTGTTGTGATTTTAAGTGCAAAGACCATGGAAATACTACACCAAGCAGTAAAATTGGCTAATGTTGCAGACATTTTCACCTTTTGTAATGATAGTGTTTTTTGCGAAACCGAACTTGCGGATGAGTAGCTTGTAATGCTATAAACGATAAAAAAGAAAAGCCTAAAGCGGTTCTATGCTAAAACATTTTCCAGCAGTTTGAGAAGCATTACAAGCGATCCCCAGATCATCAAACACGTAGACATCGAGGGTCTGCTGAGGCCAAACGGAAATTTCACTTTTGTCAGCGCTCTAATTAGCGGTACTTGACTGGCCTACTAAAATATCGCCGGGGTCTGTTGTCTTGTTGCTATGGGATGTACGCTTCCGCCATATTTTAGATCCTGAAACCAGCCGACAAGAAGAAGTTCCACTTCGGCTACATCCCATCAAGTTGGAGTGCATCATGGGCTTCTCGAACAAAAGACAAACCAACTATTTAGACTCCGTGCTGAAGCCTACCTACTTCTGTAACCACTTATCCAAGTACTGTACAGACGATTGCCCACCAGCAAACCCAGCATGTATAGATACTTCTTTACGTGCTCGCCAAAGCATTCCAGTGTAGCCGCCTGCGTGCGCTTGCCTCGCTCCGTCTGTGATATATCAGTTTACGTACATTTAGTGCGCGGCCACTCATCAAACATCTGATTTTCTTATCCGCATTACTTGTGCTTTTTTACCCCAACGATTTTGCACCTCGTCTTCGCTTTGACAAGCACACATTTTTGGCGTCATCGAGTCGAGCTCCTAGACTAACCATTCCGCCCAAACAGCAAAATGGGGAAACCTATTGGTTTCAGTAGTTAGCATCTCAAGGCCACATGGAGAGAACCACTGTCCTGCATCGAAGATTTTCGAGAAAGACATTTTGTAATGTCACCTTTATTTGACTTGTAATTCCTTAATAATGGTGCACCAGTGCCCGCATGTGACCGACAACTGGTTCTGGGACGGTAAAGGTAGGTTAATACGATTGACCCTATCAGAAACCAACAATAAATGAATCGGGTGATTTCTTATTCCAATGCACCTTTAGAGACATTAAACATTCTAGCGTCAGACAGAGCCAATTTAATGTTATTCTGCACATTACCTAAAATTTGGTACCCATCTGCAGCTGTACTTAGCGTCCACTAAATGATTTACTGAAAGAAAGGGAGTAGATGTGGACGGATTTGCGGGAAACAAAACGATTTCTAGCTGCACTTGTTCATCAAGGACTTGAATTCGTTGTCAGTTAACAAGTTCAATCCCAATTGTTCTCACCCACGACCTATGACACCATACTTTCTCGACAACCATTCCCATCAGTACTTTGTAGGATTAAGACATCATCAGTGAACGTTGAACGGGAAGGAGCAGTCCCCTTACGTCTGATTTCGATTTCAGATGTTAGTCAAATTAACGACCTCGTGGATACCGTATGAGTAGTAGGCTACAGTACTCATCTAGCTCCGCCGAGTCAAGCTTGCGGAGGATGAGCTGGACATTCCAAGTATCGTCTTGTGACCAATAATAAGTTTGATAGAGACCATCGTAACAGTAGGACCATGCTATGAAGGCCATACCAGTCCCCGAGACGCGGGTACAACTACCTACAGTGTTAAGAGTGCTGTCAATCAGATGAATAATGCTCGGGACAATTAACGAGGTTACTAAACAATGGTGATGGGTGACCTCCTAAACCAGTATACGTTGTCCTTCAAGAACCTTATGCCACCTTTGCAGAACAATTCATGTCATAGATAACCAGCTGGACGGACGCATGACCAGAGAGCGAATAAGAACATTCCAAAATAGCGTGCACTCCACCTTCCTAGTGCAGAAGACTTAGAGGAGAGCTGTTACTCTTACAGCCATAAGACCGAGTAACGCGTCCAGTATACCCAATTTTGTAATCCCTGGGAGGCCCTCACAGCTACGGAAATAGGCATTACAGTCAAATTGTTAAGTTAAAAGTATGATTTCAAAAAGAGCGCATGAAAACAATTGCAGTTTCTGAGCTGTCGGGTATACACACCGGAAAAAATAATAATAAGACAGTCAAGAACGTTCAAAGACGTATGCGTGTTAACCGCTATTATCAAGTTCTAATGGTACTCCTGACGAAACAAGGAATGTAAAAAAAGTAGTTATGCGGAAATAACATGGCCAATTGTTATAGCCCCGTTAACATTGGGACTTCCGTGAAAGATTGGATGGAGCCGAACAGACAAAATTGGAAACTTTAATTGAAACAAAGGCGGAATTTGAATAATACTGGCCCTCCCAACAACATCCCACGCGGGTTTCCCTACGGCCTGCTGGTGTTTTTCCCCTTGTACTACGAAAATTTTTTACATAGAAGTCAGTTCGAATTTAGAGAGATATGAACGCACTACTTACCAGGAACTCACAATACGTACTTAGATAAGCAGATAATTAACTAGGGGAGTGGCAGTACTCGGCACTGGTCTAAATATGCACAAGATACAATGGAAAGAGAATTAAGAAGATAGTTTTAGAATATTCTTTATATTGTTACTAACCATTCGCCGAATGAAAAGCACAACCAATAGACCAAACTAGTGGTGATGAAATGAAGTACTCTTGGCGCTTCCCAAACGTTTTCAAAACACACAAGCACGATACATTTTTGTGAACAACTGAGTTGTTAAACCGATGCTACAATGCAAGTGAAGCATTGTGTGCCGACCCGCGCCATATTGAAAGCCTTACAAACACACTGAAGGTCACGAAACGTTTTGTTGCTAGAGAATAGGCTGGACCAAAGCTCTTTGCCACAGAGTAACCTCTGGAGGCATGCTTTTAACACATTTAAAAAGTATGCCTGACTTGCAACATGTTTCCAAGCAACGAATTCGACGAATTGATCGACCGTAACAGGGTTTGGTACATGGGGAGCAACACGAAGAACTGCGGTAATAGCAGCCGTGCTGGGTAAACAGCGTAAAGCTACCAAGTGGCGGTCTACCTCAATTCAACCCAACAAGTCTCTGGAAGTGGATATCACGTACTTATAGTAAAACAGGTAGCAGTACTTGGATGCACTTTAGATTTAAATGTCCCATAGAAAACACTTAAAAATGATTTTTGTCAGGATAAACAAAAATGCAATCCAAAGCCACCACTTCACAGGTAAAAAACAGCGAAAATGGTGACACACGAGAAATTGGCATAAAGTACACACAAACAACTTCGCGACATTCTGATTTGATTGGGGAGAAATTTCATAAATGCTGACAAAAAGTTAAAAAACACCGAGGAAATGTATATTGGTAAGCCTAGGTCTTGAGCCAAGGATGGGCAAGAAGACTCGCCCTATCGCGATCACCGTAGTCATACAGAAGTTCCTCGCCTACGACAATGGAAATATGCAAAAACAAATGAAATGCACAAGTAGTAAATATAAAAGTAAATAGCAACAATGGAACATGAATGGGGTAGCCCTCACAGGATAGTAGACTACTTTCTGTGACTAGTGAACATAAGTGGAACGAGAAAGTTGAGATTACCAGGAATTTACTCGTGCATCTCAACAAACGAGTGCGGTTTTGGGAGAAAAATTTAATGCCTTAGAAATTCGCTGTACAAAATCTGTAATGAGGTCAGATTCTGGCAGAAAAGGCACAGATAAATATGAGATTTAGATTTCACGAGGAGTTATGAATCTGATAAATGGGATATAATATTGACGGACCTGGTGAAATTTCCGTTTTGGCGAAAAGGGCTAATCGAGGAACTCCATCGACAGGGATAACTTTGACGACGCAGTTGGGATGCAGTCGACTGTGGTTGATTAGCCTGCCTAGTTTGTCAGTCTCCTCAGTTGCATCTACGCAGTAACGCTGACCACTAAATAGCAAAAAGCCATTTTCGTTACCGTAGAACATACATTTTCAATCAGATAATAGCTACAATATTTACAGGACACCAAAATAGTTCCAAAAAGTTACATAACAAACATATCAGCACATGTCAACACGTAGTCCGAAAAACACACGCTGATTAAACACACTAAAATGCCAAAATGTCACCACCCTACATAACTTTAACAGTAAAAGTAATGCAGAAATTAAGTTTGGTTGGCGTGTATCGGGGAGACAAAACTCAGGTAAGTGGAAAGAAAATCACAACATGAAAGAAAGAAGCACAAGTTAAGCAACGCCTCGAATTCCTCTGTTAAAGCTGGTTGTGACGACAGGTTTTACATCAGTCAAATGGCTAAATTTGACTTTTGGGCGCACATCAGCATGTCCTGGACGAAAATAGAACCGGCATGACGTTGGAGTATGCATACACCCAACAACCAGGTCGTGAGGTGCACACTTCCACACCCTAGAAAGGCAGGTAAGAAGCACACGCTACAATGTACAACGCTATAAACGACTAGAAATGGCAAACACAAAAGTTCTTACGAAGCTAGTCTGCGCGAAAACATATCAACCATGACAAGTTGCCGTGATGACTGAATGATGCTCAACAATGTTAGCGCCTAGAAGTCGGACTCCCCGCCAGTGTGAAATTGCTTAGAGCCCACCTGGATCACCCAGCGTGAGGTAGAGAGCTTGCTGGCCTCACCTTGGGTAAAATGCGGGAGATGATACGACAATATTTACTGATAGCAGGTTACAAGTAGGTTCTCGAGGCAGTGAGTTTGTTTCTTAAACAAAAAAAACAAATACACAAGATTTCAGCACACCCGTGAGAGAAGAAGAACATGAAAGATCCGACTTTGGGGTCCTTTTTGTACTCGGCCTCGCGAATTCGAGCTTCGCTGTCCGAAATTAGCTCTCCAATGTATTCTACTACGAAGTCTCCTGGAAAGAAGGTCCGGGTAGTAATCACCCCGCGACCTTTTTCCTCTGTTACTACAACCTGAAAATTGCGGAGAAAGGATGGCGACCTTATTCATGACAGAATTTTGACAGTGAGTAGAGAGTGGTGACTCCTTAGAGTAAATTTTGATTTTGATGCATTTATATAGATGACAATTCTTACCTGTGAATGTTATTCAGCCAAATCTTTACAGCCTCAAAAGTGATTTCTTCCACTTAACAATGAAAAACAGCTGCCACGCAAGTAACCAATCATATTGTCTAACGAAATTCACAGATATCAGAAATGTGGCTAACGTGTATGGGCCAATGCAATGCACCTACACCACAAGTAAGCAATAGGAGAGCGTGATTATTGCTTGTAAGGCCTAAAATACATTATCCTATTTCTACATTGTAGTTTAATGCTCAGGACGAAGGTTTTGTAAAATTTACTTTTTCAACGCTTACTGTGGAAAACCGAGTAATTTTTGATTGAAGACAATTGAAGCTATAAATTGGAGGTAAGGGAAAGTAGCTTTGCAAAAATAAGTCAGTCAAGGAACACTTAGGAATTCTTACCTTCATACCAGACTCTTCACTGTTCCGAATAGCTGAAATGACATCAGCCTCCTGTTGTTTCTAAAGAACGATCCAAAAAGGGTACGCAAAAATTTAGAAAAATTGACGGGTGCAAGAAACGTGTGTTAGCTACAAAACGGAGGGGAATGAGAACTTAGGAGAGTAAGTTCGGATGAAACAATGAAGGATTGATTTGGTGATTGTCGTATTGTTAGTGAGCAAAGCAGCCTGAACAACACCAAAGGACCCAGTGAGCAAAATAATGTAAAACAAATACCTGAAAACCACTAAGTGCAAAGTCGACCAGGCAACTGTAAAATGCATTAGATTCCCCAACCATGTGATCAGCAACTTTAAAGAGGATATAAACTCAGTAGCGCAATTAACTTGGCGGACTTACGGTTAGAATTGGGCAGTTAGAAACCGCCTCCACTTACCTTAGTGTCCTTGGCGAACTGTCGAGCCGTCCTCCGGACGCCGAATCCTGTCAGCTGGGTCTGCTGAAGGCGGCCGGACGGTGCTTTGACTCGGGACGTGGGCGAGGCGGCACGCAGCGACTTCTTTGGACTGACTGAACAAGCCTGCTTAGGGTCCTTTGTGGATTTCGACGTCGCTGAGACGAGATCCGATGTACTTACACTTCGACGAACGGTCGTCCGGTGACTCCTGCGAAAGCAAACAGATCAAGTCGCGGCGATAGCAGACTCCCGTATTATCATTTTGGCCTAATCATTAATACGTCGCTTTGCGCCTGCATAAGGACAGGTTAAACTAGCACTGTTTTTCGTATGGTGATTTGGCAAACGCGGCGGCAACTTTCAGAAACAAAGTGACGTCAGTCTTAAACACCTGAGATAAGAGAAAATATTTTTTCCGAGCTTGAGGGCAATGAATTTCTAAAAAAGGTCTTGCTGAAAATAAAAGCAGTGACATAGCTAGACATGTAACTTTAGCTAAGAGACCTCGTTGTTACCAACTAATCTCCCATTAATTCGCATCACTATTATGACAACGCATTTTCAATTATTGCTCATCTTAAGGAAACTGGATGCATAGAACAATATGGGGTAGACATAACGTCCTCTTTGGCAGCAACTTTGTAGACAAATTAACCACAAGTTGGTCCTTTTGAAGACGCCTCAAACTATCAAAATGAGCCTTCAAAAACGAATATATCCAAGAAAATCAATAACAGTACAGTCGATGATCATCTCTAGTGAATTAAAAAAAAACCATAGAAGTAGTAGAACACGGAAATACTAGGAGTCTGACGGTTCGACCTGACTGTGAAATGACTTAAACCGAATGAAACCAGCTGAGGAATGATCAAGAATAAAAAGGGATATTTAGATTACATTTCGTTAAGTACGAAAACATTGATCCAGGTTTGTGAGGTGAAGGAAATATGCTAAAACATTGCACATGCGTGGAAATTAACAATAAATTAACAGTCAAGGCTTTAAGTTAAAAACGAATAAGCCGTTGGTCTCCCCCCATACAGTAGAAGGACTTAAAGTATGAGTGCTTATTTATGTGGGAGCTGGAGTTGAGAATGAAGGCGTTTTAACCAAGACTAGATGAAGTATATAATATTGAGACAGGTGGCACAAACACGGTAAAATTTAAATCAGTGTCAATGAGATATGTTGGCCAAACACAGTGGTTTACAAAAAGTCCCATGACACCAGGAATTGTCTTAATAGGAAAGTAACAGTGAATCGGTGGAGAAATACAGCGAAAGGAGTTCCAGAGCTTCGGTGGGTTTTAGTAAACAACTCACACACCTCGTAGGCTTGGTCGGTTTTTGTGGCGCTGGGATCGCCTGAGGCTTTTCTGCCAGGAGGGTTTGCTTCTGACTGCGTCCAACTCTGCCTCTTTGATTTCGCGCACTAGATGCTGAGGTGTCTTGGACACTCACAGTATCGGCTCCATCGGCCTCCTGATTAGAGAAAAAGACGTGAGGCTGTACCATAAACTAACGAACAGAGAGCCGGATATAATTACATGTACTTTGAACATCACTGCATTCAGAGTTAATTTTCGATTTGTTATAGACGAAAAGACTCACTATCAAAAAATTACTCTTGAGTTAAATTGGGATTTTTAACATTCGATGCTGCCAATTCATGCACTCGATTAGAGGTAAGAAATTGTCGAGTAAATTTAAACGTCCCTGGCAAGAAAGCCTCACTCCCAATTAAAACATTCGATTAAATTGGTTTATCCTGTTTTTAGAAGTTTTTTCTAGCCGATTCTGCAGCGACATACCAAGTAGGCCGTTAAAATATGTAAAAAATTCGATCAAGGAATCAGTTAAAAATTGCCTGGAAGTATGGTAGGATTGAGGTGGCTCAAACGACATTTAAACTAAAACGGCGCGATTAACGTGTCAAGCTCCAATTGGATCAATTCGGAGAAGTTTACATACATGAAGACGTTCATGCTCGCAGTGCCACTTTCGAAAAGTTAAGAGGGCACTTCAAAAAATACTACATTAAATGCCGGATACTGTGTTCAAGGAAGCGAACCACTTTCATAAGAGGACATAAAAAGCAAGCAAATAAAACAAAAGGCGCATTTTAAACTTAAGATACGTAAATAGCGACATCTAATTAGATAATATATCTATGCCACTATTTGTTCTCATAAAAGTCGGCGACAAATAAGCCCCAGATTTTGGGCATTCTTACAGGTGCAACGTTTTCATTGTTTGCGGGGAAAAACTGCTTCCCTTTTTTAGTGTGATGTTTTTTGAATACAAGCGTTGATTGTCTCAGGCCATTGACAAGGGGACTGGTGGGGCTGAGTTCCAGCTGGGATGAAAGAACACGAATATTTTTAGCCGGATCGGAGGCTACAGAGTCCCGCTGATTATTTGACGACATCCAAAGCTAGAAAATGAAAATATCATGGACGTAAAAGGTAACATTTGCAAGGGCAAAAGGCGGGCTCCGAAGTGGAATGATTGTTACATTTTTACTTCGTGCGCGCGGGTTTTAACAATAAATAGCAAAAGTAGTAGTGAAATGAAGGGAAATTAAACATCAGGAACGTCAAACGAAATGCCACAAGACCACTGAGCAGCAGCTGCTTAAGTGACTATGGCGATCTTAAGCTAGACCGGCTGGAAAAGTACTTTAGGCTGCTCTTTACAAAGAGATTGTGTGACAAAAACCGCGAAATGGTTCTAGCTCTTTTATACAAACAGAAAAGTCCGGCACAATGGTGCATGAAGTGAGAACCACTGCCTAAACTTAAATTTCTTGTCAGTAGACATACCAGTAGGGGGTGGTTAGACATTTTTAATCAATTAGATTTTGACTAAATGTCACTCCAGACATACAATTAGAAGTTGAAATATCGGATGTGAGTTGCTTGGCTCTATTGACTAAAAGTGCCACAAGGCCAAAAAGTTAAAAGAGTTTGGACTAAAATGACTATTGACATTGAAAAAAACATAGCGGGAGACAGTCGAGCTATCATCATGTCATAATACGAAGGCTATCACCAAAAGACATACCAAAAACTCTTATTTTCACGTTATTTACTTACGTCTTCTGCGTAATTTTATCATTTCAAAAAGAGATTAAATTCAATTTAGACAGTTTAAAGTGTACCTCTGTGTGCATCAAAACAGGCAGGCATGATAGTTAAAAAAATGCATTATCTTGTTCCTGGAAGAAACTTTACATCAACATGCAATACTGAAATCATAAGACAGAACCCACCCTAAACGCAAAACGGGAAAGCCGAATACGCTGATTGGCTTGTTTCCAAGATTAAAATTTCAGAACAATTCTTACAGAGGATTTAAATAAATATTGGTTGATTAAACGAAGCATCTTTATTTTTTAAACGATTACACTAAAGAACCATATAGCAATCAGAGGTAGTGGGTCATGAATTTTTGACATTGGATAGAGATGATTGCAACATATGCAGGTAAAAGGATGGGTGAGCATGTAGTGGTATATTTTTCAGACTTCTCCAATATATTCGTCAGTAATTCGGGGTCGTCGTTAATCAGAAATTGTTCTGGTGCTAATTCGCGCCTAACGTCAATAATGTCAGGCGTTTGCGCATTTTGTCCATTAAATTAAACCTAAAACCAGTGTAAAATTTTCCATGTTATTCCCGTATGACCATGTGTTTTACTATACTTATGTTGTTTGGACTCTACTAGTAGTCATCATTAGTGCATAACGGCGAATAAAATTTAAGGTACCAGGTTTTTTGGTCTTTATTTACTGCTTATAAATCCACCATTGCTATTGCAGGTGTTATGTACAGCTTAATACTAATTTATGGTGTGTGGCAAATAATCATCTTCGCTTGAGTTATGTGTTGTTACCATACTAAAAGAACGGTGTGATTTACTAAAGCATTATTGACCATGTGTTTTTTAATTGGGATGAACACCTCATGCCATTATGTTAACAGAGTATTATTCACACATTTTTCGTTAATTTTTATTCTAAAGAGATTAGTGTTTTGATGTCTGTTATTTGAAATAGCACACACATGCTGTTGAAGGCCCCAGATTTTCTAGTGTTGACATTAATTACTCCATCGCGAGAAACAAAATTTTGTTGACATGTACTGTTTACAACAGCGAGCTGTCCAAGAATCATGTGCCAAATTCATTCGGTCAGGACAACTTTATGTAAAATGTTGGCTACTTATGGCTGATGCCCCTTTGGATTACCGAAGATTACCTTTGCTGATAATCCATGCCAGTATTTCAAGCTTGTCCTGATTTGGTTCGCCAAAAAAACTCGGAGGTGAAAAGGATCATTTAATGTAAATCCAGTAGACAACAAATTTTATATAGGACTTATCATAATTTTTTGTAACTAAGGTAAATCAACATTAACAGTAGAGTGTATGTATAAAAGCAGCCTCAGGATTACAGGAAAACTTGTTAAAATAGACGAATAATTAACAATTAGAAAAGTTTTACATTTTATACAAGTCAGGCACGCCACACTCTGCGACCTTGAGCTCTGTTCATGCCTGGTAACATCTCCCTTTATTTTAACCTTTTAAGGCCTGCCCCACAATTAATGTATGGATTGTCTCCTGTCTCCCAAACTTTATCGTCCAGTTTATAATCTTTTTCCTCCATCCGTTTTGCAACCGTGTTCTAAAAAAAGTCTTTTAGATGTTCCCAATCTCACCATCCCGCACTTTTCTCCAAGTGTTTGCTTGGATTGCATGTCTCGCGCTGACCCGTCATTAGTTCATCTCTTCTCGTAGGTCAGATCCCTCCTCGCATTGTACAAGCAGGATATATGATTGTGCCGGATTAAAATATTGTTCCGAAGAAAGCAGTTTAGCAAAAAATGTTTAAAGAGAAATAAAAACACAAATATTACACCACAAACCCGCAATGTTTTTCGTCAAAACAACCATAAATAGAAGAATCCAAATTTAGTTTTTGAAGGAATGTAGATGAGCTAAAAACGTTTTATCTAATAAGGATTCATATAACACCTTCGTTATCACCAAAAAGCATCAGGACACTCATATTATAGTCAGAATTGTGACAATAAAAAATGGCGATACATTAAATGAATCAGGCTTCGTTTGGGTTTCATCTACAATCTTTTTCCATAAATTAAATTTGCTAAAGGATATTTAAAAATTCCTCCGAATACTCCAATACTTAAACACAATTTTTAGACACGAAATGCCATGTGATTTCTCACACAGAATCGTTGGTGTCAGGATAACCCGTAGTTGAAGCACCTTGGAATGTCTACCCATTCCTTCT
>UXSR01005526.1:0-24349 GCA_900604375.1 Mesocestoides corti
ATTTGACCGAACTCTAAGCATTAACCGATTGCTAACTAACGTGCACCCCCGTTCTAACCATCTCCGAATCGACTTAACATAGAGTATAATTTGCCAATACTACTGAAATACGAGTCTGATAATTCGAGCATCTCAAACCGAAACTGTCCATCGATTGCCGATCTACTGAAAGTGCTCCATCCTAAGCACCGGCGCCAGTGCATCCATCCCTCGTAATGGTAACAACGCAAATGCATGAACTGCAAGAGTATGCTTCAATTTTAAACACATGTCATGCTAAATCAGTGGAGAGATCAAGTGGAGGAAGAGTATTCCTGTGGATAACGTGAAAATGCATGCATCAAAATAAGTGACGTCATCGGATGCGTTAGAATAAGGCGAATCGAACCCCAGCCCTTTTAATAAAATGGACAGCAAATGCAATGACTCTTAAATGCAAGCTGAATGTCATGGCGGCCATCCGATGTCCCACTGATTGGATCCATGGACATTGCCCGGAATTAGGACTACTGCATCTGAAGAGGCATTGGAAACTCAGCGACAACGGCATAGACAGTAGAAGCCAGCTGGACTGCAAGTGTAGCAGGATCCTGCGATGAATGACGCGGCCTTCTTGCAAGTCTACAAGAGCAAAGTCACTCGACTACTATTCGCTTGCGCCCCTATCCTGCCAGATGTGGGGTGCGGGGAGTGTCGAACTGGATATTTCTTTTTTAACACTGGATATCAACAACAGTGCGGTGGACCAAGCCAGAAGCTGAGGACAGCTCCACTGCTGAGGGGGAGGCAGTGTGGCGACGGATCAGGGCGCAGACATATTGGGCCACCTGGCCACAGCCAACCCTGTATCTCTCTGCTTTCCAATAGCATGCGGGGAATGTAACCAGCCAACCAGAGAAGGACACGAATGAGGTGCAGTATACAATGAGCGGCCTGGCCAGCGTGGTGGACTCGGATGGACAGCGCCTGACGTGTGGTTCTGGCTTGTGAATGGTCAATAAAGCCTGTTCTGTTGTACCAGTCTTATTCATACTTGGGATCGGGTATTCTACACGAACTGCCAAGAAGGCCACCATCTACAAAGCAGGTTTACAGACTGAGTTCTGTGCGATGATTGGACAGTGAGCAAGTGGTCGTGGGAGCAGGGTTACATTAGCCAATCAAATCAGTCCAACAGTGAAGTGTCAGAGGAATGAGGTCGCTAGTAATACAAAACCCTTTGCCAGACAAAAGTGAGTGAATTTGGCGCTATTTCAACGAGACAGAAAGCTTGGTGAGAACAATCTTCCATGTTAAACATACAATTCACCTCAAGTACCCCAATCACCATGGCATGAGACGTGAACTGGGTCACTTTGTGGTAGAATCGTTGTGGCTAAAAGTAGGAGATGCGCGTTGAAAACACATGAAACTGACAACCTAGAAGTGGCAAGTCCGAGTCCTGTGTGGCGGTGATTGGTCAAGTTGAAAAAATCGTGACTTCAGATGTAACTCGCGTATTTCGCCTTAGTTTGACATGTCTCTCACTTCCATGTCAATAGCCACATCTTCGTTCGGCCACATCTGACACCTGCACATGCCAGCTGCATCACTAAGAATAACCCCTCCCGATGTTTTATAATCGCCCCGTAATTAGCTTAATCGATTTTTGTGCATTGCTTTGGAACAAGCGCATCCACACCGCCTAGTTTTGCTATTGGTTGGTGGAATTCTGATCAAGGCTATGCGAAATTCATTTAATTAACCAGCTATTGATTTTGCAAATGGATTTCGCAGTGTTTAAATGTCACTAATTGGAAGGGGGATTTGAGTGCCGAATTTCGACCAATCAGAGCAACCTTTTTAGCCCGTGAAATTCTTCAGCGAAATGCCAAGTTTGAATGGACGTTACATTGTCTGAAAACACTGCTTTTATCTGTCGCTAATATTCGTGTCCATCAATCCGATTTAGCGTCTTCATATCGACTAACCTTTACCCTTATCGGCTAACTCCAGTCTGGATGTGTTACCGATTCAAGTTGCGGGTGGATCTCTCATGATTTTCGAATTCGTTGGTTAGAGCCAACTTCACAGTGATCGCTGAAGTCAAATACCACAAACTGCTCACTACTTTGCAAGTAATATGTCATGGCTTAGCTTCACGTGGACCTAGTGCCACGTGGGATAACAGAAACGCTTTCGCCAGTGTTTTAACAGTTTCACTTAGCCAAATTAACGCAGCTTTGACAGAATATCAATATTATAGATTGAAATCACCCACAAAACACCCTAGTGCTTCTGTAAACGATTAAAACGAATCCCTCATCAAAAATTTATCAAAAACTCAAAGCGTTACACTGTCATTCAAAACCACCGACAGCAGCTTACTAGACCCCGAAAATTGTCAAAACTACTTCAACACATCAGTAGTACGATATCTGTAATAGCATTTGTGGCCATAGAGGCAAGGCAAGAGAGCAAATCGAGTGGTGACATGGCACAATTAAAAAAAGCGCCCAAATTAGGGCTCAGTTCATAATTTGAGGAATTGTGACCGGGAACACGGTGATTGGGCAATTCAGTGAGTGGGCGTTCGCTGGTAGAAACGCCGATGCTTCTCATCGATGCGGGCCAGGTAATAAGTTCCTGGGAAGAAGCGCTCCTCAAGGTCTTCAGATGGAAATTCCACTGGCGCTGAAATCAATTAAGTAGCACATTTTACCGTTAAATTTAAACCTCGAATGATAAACAGGGTAACGTGTCCGTTGAAGGGGACACATTAGTTGCACCTTCAATTTCTGATTGGCCAGGATGCTTTTTCGCCAACATGACCTTGAGGTAACCAATCAAAATCGACCTTATGAGTTTTCAAGTTACGACTTGCGCGGTAATACGGACAGGTAAATGCTCGAAGTGCCCACCTTTGTCAACAGAAGCCTCACGGGATTGAATGCGCTGGAGAAATTGGGCATGGTCAATAGGCGTGCGAAGAGCTAACCGATCCAATGGCGAGTTGCACGGCAGACCGAAAACAGAGCCAAAATCAGCCTTCTCGGAGATGCGCAAACTGAACATTGAAGCGGTGTAACCCGAGCCATAGGAGAACATCAGGACACGCCGACCACGCAGCTCCGCCTCGGGAACTCTGGAGCAATGTGCAAACGTTTGTTTTACTATAACTACTTACAACACATAAGTAGATATGTTTATCAGTTCCGTGACAACAAATGGCAAAGTGGGTTCACACACAAAGCGCACGGAGCTTACGAGCATGCGAGGCTGATGAGGCAGGAGTAGAGCGAGGCGGTGTACATGTTGCCCACCTGGCTAGAGATCCGCAGTCCGGGTTCGACCTTCGAGGCGAAGAGATCGCGCGTCGCTGCCACGCACAGCGCATCCACCTCTCGAGAAACCTGTGTGCTACAACAAGCAGGGGAAAGTACCGCGGTTTAGGATGACGGTGTCAAAAAAACAGGCCTACGGAGTCTCTAGACGCACCTGTCAGCCTCGTGGACAACCGGAGCGAGCTGCTGGACAATGGCGACTTCAGCAGGTGCGCTGCCGTTAATCGTCTCACAGGCGTTGTTGTTGGTGGGGGCGTTGTTGTTGTTGTTGAGGCAGGCGCGTGACCTTGAGAGAGCGACCTTGGTGTCCTGGAGAGCCAGCCAACCGAACGACTTGGCCACCAATCGGCAAAAGGGCGAGTGGAAACACGCGAAGTAGATGGGAAACCCCGAATGGGACGCGTCGCCGACGATGCTCGCGTGAAGGCCTACAAAGCAGAACGAGGAGACTGATCGAAACTCCCCTGCCAGCACTTGCCACGTTAGCTTTGACTCATCTGTTGTTTTAATTCACACCCGTACTACTAGGCGCCACTTACAAATTACTCACTGAAGTATGGCGGCGAGCAAGCATACCTGATGTTTACGCTTACCGTTTAACATTTACTGTTTATTCTAATTAAGGTCGCAGCATTTATTGTCAGGATTACACGCATACGCAGTCCAACGATCCGGTTGGCCCTTGTTATTATTCTGTTCTGGCAAGTTTATGCGTTGTCGCTGACGCCACCGTTACTTACAAAAGGCCCGCATTTTGATCGACAAATCGGCTAGCGGCGAACAACCCAAGTACATTGTAGACGCGGCATTCAGGGTGAGAGTGCATCATCGACAAAATCACGACGCCACAAACTGTCGCTTGAGTCGCACTGCTGAAGAGACAGACGCATTAGCATTAGTACACACACACACACACACACGACTATTTAAACAAGTTAGCCAACAAGCGGACAAGGGTGCAAGTGAGGCGTCGAAAAGGTGACTCACCAGTTGCCTTTTCGACCTTGGATCGATAGAGATTGTAGCAGGTGAGAAGGGCCTCCTTGTAGCACGCGATGCTGAGTTGTCCGTCGACCTCGGGGAAGACGGAACGCATGACGGGCTTGTAGAAGTCGTAGTGGTGTCGCATCGCGCACACACGGAGACCTGCGAACAGGGGTGGGGGGACAAGAGTCAAGCTTGGCGTGGAAGCTACACGTGGCTAGGTTCAGGGTTCGAGACCGACGTAGTGGGGGAGGGGGGGCGAGGGGGACACAACCCACCTGGATCAATGACGAGAGGGGCTTCAGGGCCGAGGAGAAGGGCAACAGCGCCGGCGCCGCCCGTTGGTTGGGTGCTCGGCGTGGCGTACACCGCGATGTCGGCCGCCACAACCACAGCCAAGCGACCTTCAAGCAAAGAAGACAACGAGAGTTGGTTTACACATGCTCTACATAAGGAGTCACCTATGCCAATACGGATCGACAAGATGTTACGTGAGCAACGACAAATCAATTGTTCACAAGATAATTATGTTGCACAAGAGAAAAGTGCTAGCTAAAGGGCCACTTGAGTTCCTGGAGTGCCTGATTGGTTAAGTAAGAAGGGTACATTCGAGAATATGACTTGCAAATGGAGTCATTTACATGGAAGAACTACATCTACGGTGAGGGGGAATTGGCAATGTCAAAAGTTTTTGAAGGAGGCAAGAGGCTTATGAATTAGGCACAAGAGGAGCAACACACCATCACAACAAGAGGATTCAAGCCAGTTGATGGCGTTGAAGAGGGCTGCAGTGCCACCGTAGCAGGCACTCTTCACGTCGATTCCGGCCAAGTCGAAATTACCAGACTCTTCGAAGAGCGACATTAGCACGCTCTTGGTGGACTTCGATTTGTCTACCAACGACTCCGAGCCGACCTGTGTGGGTTGGGAAGCAAAAAGGACGCATTATTAAAAAAAAAAATTAGCCGGCTGAAGGGCAACACATGGCGTCGTCTAATGTGTAGGACAAACATATCTGTACCCTGCCGACAGTGCGCCAAATGCGTACATGAACTTCACTCGATGCCATAGAAACTACACTCCCGACAAGACAAGTCAGGTTTACGCACGGCTACCTATTGTAATTCCTGCAAAAACATGGTCAATTCATCAAGACAGTAAATTGATTTAACCACTAATAAAAGTCGGTAGTGGGCTTTTGGGAGAGATCTCATCAAGAGATGACGAAGTTAGCCAGAACACAGTTCGCCCTTAAAAAGCTGACAAGTAATGTTGGAGTGGAGGGGGGAAAAGTTGACTACGACGAAAATTAAAATAGCCAAATTAAGCGTTCGCAAAAACAACCCGTTGAGTTTGATAGGGGGCGATGATTCACGGCTCAAAGTGAGTCAGCCGAGCCAGACTTCGACGTAACTTGAACATTCATCACTTTTGTGTCAATGAAAACTTCTTGTCATCCCATTACTAGTGGCAGAATTTGGCTCAAATTGACTCATTCTTATCACTCGTGGCTTATCCAATCAGCTCCTTTCTGCTTATGGACAATGTTACGTAACTGCGACGAGAATTTCATAGATAAATGATTGGAGGTAGATGGAAAAGCTGTACACTAACGTATCAGACGACAGCACATAATTTACATTAAAACCAACGACTGTAATAAGACAACAAGTAACCGATGCTATAAAAAATTTGCTGGGAATGCACTTAGAGGACTAAAACTAAGTATATATTACAGGAAAACAAACAGCTTATCATAAATGAACAATATCAGTCAATAGGAGTGAGCTTTGGCGGGTGCCTAGTTCGGATAAGCGGTAGCTTCAAAGATTTAGAACACATAATTAGTACTAGGAATTCTGATAGTACATCAAGCAAGGATAAAGGATTTCAATCAAAGAACAGAAATCAGAGCTGTATCAAGAGACTTAGATGACGACCACATTTGAGAAGATGTGAAGGTGGATTTCATCGACATCATCGTTAAGCAGTGAAATGAAATTAGGGAAAAATGAATGCGATTGAAGGTTGGAGATCACAACCTTTCATCCCCAATAAATATTGTAATTAAAAAAGAAATGGAGAAAACGTAACTCACGAATTGTACTAAACTAGGTTTAATAAACGTCTGGTGTTTAATTAAGCATGTATTGCAAAACAGCTATATAACGCACCTCCAAAAATCCAACCTTCTTGAGATCTAGGTTCGTACGTTCGATCAGGCGTTGGGTCACCGTGAGGGCGAGGGAATTAACATCCTCGGCATCATCACAAACTGCCATGGAGAATTGTCCAAGGCCTTTAGTGTATTTACCAGGGACCCCATCACTTTTCTCAAGAACAGTTTGAGAAATAAAAGTCTTGGGGAAATAAACCTCAGCAGCCAAGATTCCGATATTCGCTGGCATCTCGATGAGACATGTGCTCGGAGGCGAGCGAATTTGGCTAAGTGGCTATTATTTGGCAAGGTCATCTAGAGGACTTCAGAATGAGCGAGTCAGTAATGGATAAACACACAAAGAAGTGGAACAGAATGTGTATTAGACGATAAATACAGCCTTAACTACATGCATTTTATAACGCAGTGTGATTGCTAATAAGTCTGGAATTTATTAATGTAAAATAATTTTGCAGGGTCTTAAACGTCTCGTTAGTCTGTGGAAAAACAAATTGACGAATAGGTAACGCTCCAAACTAACGTCACTGGTCACAACGAAAATGGCGTCCGAAGTTGACATCGAGAAGCTTGAAATCTCAAAGAACTTACTTCAAATGAACTTCATGAAACGAACTCTAATTGCCAAAGAAAAGCTTGCTACGCCAAAAAAATTGGATGACTTGCCGACTGAAGAAGACTTTCAATTTACGTTACCCAAGTCGGTTCGTGAGAGTTTATCTCAGCGACTCGCTGTTGTTTCCAAAAAGTGGGTACTTTTTGTTGTGTTATATGCTGGTTATTGTGGCTGGTAGTGTGGGTTTACAAATTTCATGTGCATCATGCTGCCTTCTATTCTAATGTGTATTTCATTGAATCTGGTCAGTCCCTCAAATGTTTCCATTGGCTGTTTTTATGAAATGATAAAACAGTTGACCCTCTAGCTTAAGCAGATGAATCATGAATTGCTGTTTTTAATGTGATTGAAAATCGCCTATTATCGACCTGAAATTGACAGTTAAATGTATTTCTTCACATAACAGTCCGGTCGTGCGGCACGTGCCTGGACGTACCATAAACACTAATGTTGGTTTGCGAGTCAGTTATGGCGGATTCAATCCCTACCTATCCGGGGCGTCAGTTGAACCTACGACTCCAATTGAAACGAAAGAGCCCCAAGTTCGTGCCAAATACTCCGGTCGCAAGCTCATATCCGGCCACAAGCGCAAGCATGAAGGTATGTACGCCTTCTTTTTGCATCCATTTGAGTTAGTACTTGTCCCCTATGGCAGTTCGAGTTCAGTTTGACGACTCACAGTCCCTTAAATTTGTGTTTAAACTCTCCTTATATTCTGGCCAAACGTGAAAACATCTCAGCGGTTTCTCGGTTCTAAGATTCATTCACTGACCATCATTTTTGGTGGATGTGTTTATGGAATTGATTCTTTCGGCCCGAGTTATCTTCCTGCCTGCCTCTTCAGTTTTATTTTGTCCCTATTAATGCCTATCAATTTCTATGCATCAAAAATATGCATTACTAATCGAAATGTCTCTTGTCGGTCTTTAGGTGAACGCCCCCATAAGTCGTCGAAGAAGTCTGCACGAAGGAGTTTGTTATGAACTTGCTGATTTTGTGTTTTATGATGTGCCTGCTCATTGTTGATTTCGACATTCGATATTCAGCGATGTACATAAAGCCAAATTTGTTAGTTTGTTGCTGTTGTCGGTCTCTGGGAAAGGCCTTTTGTAAATACCTGTTTTCCAAATAAAATGGTGGTGTGAAGTATCCACTATGAGTTGCTTAACTCAGACTCGCGATGGATATTCCACTCGCACAATCGACTTGGATGACGGCATTTACGCAGGGCACAAACAATTAGTTAGGAAGAATATATTATACGAATGACTGGAATTTTGTCTCTTCCGAATTGGTTATTTCGTACACGATGTGTAATCTCCTTCATTAAGCATTACCTATTTCCTTTTTTTCTAAATTAACTATCTTGTGGTGATATCATTAGCCTTAGAACAATGCGCGCCATCCATGAAAGTGAATTGCAAGACGAGTCTTAGCTCGATACAGGACACCTACCACTACTGACCTTCGGATGAGCCTCTCAACAGTAAATGCATTTACGTCGTAAAAGTAGGCCATAGATTAACGCCCACGCGTGTGAACCACACCTACAGGGACGCAATATGTAATTGAACCTACAGCTGATCGCATTGTTGATTCTCAAGTGAACAGCAAACAGTACTTAGGACCCTACAAATGCCGCTGCCTCCTGGATGCACTTGCTAATTGGCCTGCGACAATAGACTCCTCGACTCCTGTCTGTCCAAAAAATGCTAGTCAGGCTGCTAAAAAGTGAACAGCGATACAACCGAGTAATTGCAGCTAATCTAATCTGTAGTGCAGCCGGGCACTCCATTCGCGAGTGTACTCGGGTTGGCGTTGCGTGTGTTTACGAAACAGCGTACTACGTGGTAACAAGACAACAGAGCACTGGGGGTTCAGCTAATATCTACTAGTCAAACCAGTAAGTGAAGACAGTAAATCGAAATCCTCCTCAGAGGATCAACAGAAGAAATATCTGCAAAGAGGCTGCCAAATTATTAATTGGAACCGAAGCTTCGTCAACACATAACACAAAATGAAGCAGTCAAAGGCCCCATTTTTTAGGAATTGGCTACTTAGCCGATTTGAGGCCAATCATTTTGAGGTTGACAATCACTAGAACCTCTCCCGCCACGTCTTTCCAATTTGCGATGGCCCACGCTTTTAGCTTCCAAAATTTCGCGAACGCACAATCCAACACTGCACGAAAACTTTAAAACAAACCACTACAGAACGCCTAAAGCCAACTTGGTATGCAAATTAGGCAGAGAAGTCATCGAAAACTCAATCTTAAACTGGCAAGAGGGTGGCGCAAAAGGAAGGCCGTATTTATGTAGTCAGGCAGTATGACAAAACAAGACGTCGGTTTTCTAGGATATGGCATCAAGAATATAAAAAGAAACAAGTCAAGTAGAAGATGGAAAGAGGGAAGACAGGCTCTGGGGTCTACATTGAGGAGAGGGGAATCGAGGCCTCATTCAGTGCGGCTTCTTCTTCTCGCATTCTCAATGACTCCTCGACAATTGACTTGCCAGCGGGGGTCCAAAACTAAGCGAAATACACCAAAATCGAGTTAGTTTTCTTGTGCCAGAAAAACGTATGTAGCCCGCTGGTCATGTGGATAGTACGTTTCTCAGCGCCCCACGAAACGCGCCTTTTGGGTGTTAGGTTGAGTGGAAGTGTGTCAGGCGAGGAATGCACAACTTCAAGTAAAACCACACAACAGGAAATTGCGGAATTTAAACAACGATAACACCAAGAGCTCAAATGTGCAGTTTTATAAAACATCCGATCGTAAGGAAGTAGTTCAAGCATCCAGAATGCACGTGACAGCATCGATTAATTGAGAATAGAAGTGGCGAGCACAGAGCTGTGATAACAACGATGACTACTCCAATGCAATGTCATGCGACGCCGACATTGTGTGGATTTTCACACAAGGGAACGACCTGCTATGGGTCGTTTTACAGTATTCCTCAGGGGTCAAACCAAGGCCGGATCAGGGTTTTCAAAGTACAAACTTTTATATTCCAAGTCATTAATCTCTCGACAAACATTCCCTAGCAGAAGAGGAATAACACCTCTAGGAAATTGTCTTTATGTGCGTGTGCGTGCAGGATTTAGATGTGTTCTAGCGACAGAGCTCAACTGTGTTTAAGCATTGCGACCTAAGGGAATAGACGAACGACGACAGAATGACTGCAGAAGCGTGGGAAAGATAGCAGGTATGCGGGCTTGTGTGCAAACTTGAATTTACTCAAGTCTAAATCAATTTCTCTGCCGGATGCAAATGAAGCACTACAATTACCTGAAATTGCCGCATAATACACACACAATTCCACCGATAGTCGATTTATTTGTTATTGGCGTGATTTGAAATGCATATTTTTAAGCACCAAAAGACGATTACCGGATGTTTTAATAAGGGAATGCTCGGGACCACAACGCATTTTCAATCACAAAGTTGTGAAACAAGGCTGCGTAAAAAAGTGTGCATTTGACTGATGTGGGTAAATATCCCCCTGAATTGCATTCGAGATCTGTTGCATAAAAAGAAACTAAAATCAACATCACAATCAGGCAAATAAATAATTAGATACTCCGTTGAGAATCAAGTCACTTAGTGATTCGACAAAAATTGTTGCTACGTTGAACCCCAATCTACGCCCATTGTGAAGCCCACCCACACATAGCGGAAATTAGATTCACAGATAAGTGAGTCAGTTGTTGTACTACCGAAAAACCAATTTGAGTGATAACACACACACACACACATAATGTTAGGTGGAGTTGTTGACTGAGATCTCTGCAAGTCAAAAATTTCCTGCAATTTAGTGGCAATTCAAACTGCCATGTGGGCGAGTTGAGACGTAGGCAAATTGAAAACTGATATGGAATGACGGTGTGGATGTGTGGCACGAACAACTGCTCTGACTTAAAGTGAATGGGCCACGAGGATTAGAATTTCGATGGGTATTGGGAAAACAAACAATAACTGCGGTGTGAACAACAATGGAGGCTGTGATACTGAGGATGGGGAACTTATGCTTAAAACATCATCGCAGATCCGTGAGAAAAATCCACAAGAGCAGAATAATGCAAGCATCGGAAGTCAAAATCACTTGGGGAACTAATATAAAGTTTGATTGCCACCAGCAAGCAAATTCGAATTCATGCAATTAATCAAATCGGACTAATGTACTAAAGCTACTCTAACAGACCTGATCCAGCTTATAAAAATAAATCAAGCCCTCACAACAGTGGTGTAACATAATTTAACCAATCACCAAGGAATACTTATGAATTGGCAGAATCAAGATTAATGCATGATAATTAATAAACTAACCGTCATGGTGGATGCCAGAACGCCCAAAACAGAGCCAGTGATAACGTCCGCCGCACGATGCCAATTATCTTGAATGCGAGTGAGGCAAATGTAGAAAGCGATGGTAAACAGTGCTGTCTGCCAGAAAGCCTTTAACATAATGGCCGAAGATTTAGGAAACCTCAGCTGTAAGTATATCTGAAACAGGAAGTAAGAGCAATTTATTTTGGGTGGTAAGAACAAGGTAGCTAACGAGACAACAACAGTAACATCTGGGAGTGCATTCGAAGAAGTTGATAAAGAAACAATACGAGACTTACTGATGTAATTGTTGCCCCCCAAACAGAGCAGGCTGAATGGCCAGATGGAAAAGACATTCTTAAAAAAAGAAAATTAAGGACTTAACATAACTAATCATGTGAACAACACAAATAAAACTCAACAAACCTGGCTTCTTCAATAAGCCGGGCGTTATCAGCAGAACAAAAAATTTTGGGCTGGTAGTTATTGGAAGTGATGTTGACTGGCACACAAGCTTCGAGGAAGAACGGCCGTAAGCTACCAATTGTTTCCTTCCCAACTTGCACGATGAGTAACATGGCAACAAACGAAACTGCTGACATGCCTAAGAGTTTATATAAATGTAAAATAACCTTTAAGACACTGTCAAAAAACGGAAAATTTACCGAAGGAAGCCCAGTTTCTGGATCACGGGGAAATTTGCCACGAAACGCAATATAGATTTCAAGAACAAAATACTAGAAAATACTAAAACTGAGTAAAACCTACGGCTAGACATGGTGCTGCTAGCGAAAAGAATGCAGCAAGGACCATAGACACAGTATTAGGGCGCTGTGGGTAGGCGATTGACTCGTCACCAGGAAAGAATCCACTCTGGTGAGGCTCCGTAAACTGAAGTACAATAAGTGGTGTAGCAACTATCAAGTGTCGCTAGATTAGGTCTTTTTTAACATACTCAAAGCAAGTAAAATAATCTCCCCAAAACTAAAGATGATAAGACTCCGTGGCACAGCCATAATTAAAACACACTGTCAAAGACGAGTCGATCAAGATTAACGACGTTTACAACAAATGATAGGTAATCACAAGGCAAAGTGGGGAGTGATGACGCCCCCAGCTAACAGGCAATAGAGAGCGAATGATAAGCATGAAGCAACATTCTACAACAGCCAATAAAGAAACAAAGTCCTTCAATAGCTACTTAAACATTTCTTAAATGCACTGCGAGGAAAACCATTATTCGCTTAGAATTTTTGATTAAAGGAAAAAGACGATGCGACTAAGGACATGATAATTGATAACAAATTATTATCAAAGGTAGAGGTATTATAAAATCCCTCAAATTGGAAAATAATCTCTAAATGGGTCTCATCGCTCCAAGAGAAATATGTTGGCTTATATAGGAAGTAACAAATTGCACGTCTTATCGATTTTTTTGGAATTAAACAACTCACGTTGACAACAGCAACAAAAAAGCCGGAAAATTCACAGTGCCTGCTCAGTGCATGCAACTTTGCAAATAACATGGGTGAATCATCCACTGGAATTTTTTGTGATGTTCACCCTTGATGACAATGATAAAAGGCTTTTCCTTGATACACTTAAAAATGGTTTTATCATGTCATTACACACTTGCAAACCTCACCCAATATTTCAAATGTTATCAAAAAAATATTAATTATACATTCTTCAGATATATTACGGCACCACAATAATTAGAACGAGCAAAATATTTTTAAAAAGCACGTAAAAGTATTGTCAAACTCGATTTTAATATAAAAAAGCAGACTTGAAAACTTCAACGATTAACCTAAAATATGAAAGTTGATTCAAGAGGTGACTGCCAGGGAAATTTTTTTTTCAGTAAAACAGGAAAATATATATATTTTATGCATTCAATTAATTCAAGTGTCTCTAGTGCCTGCCAATGCAGGATGAAAGTAACTCAGTGATATTCATATATATTGCCCTAAATGTATAGGTAAATGTACTAATATCGAAAATCGAGGAAAAAAATTTTTTGATGAGTTTGCAATCAATGAACTGGAAAATTGGCAATATTCATTTTGTTAATCTTATTTATAACGTTTGACCTTGGATTGGACGCTTCGGGTATTTGATTATTCCTGCCAATTCGGATTACAATACGACTGCGGGGATTGATAATGGTTATTTCCTACTCAGGAGCTGTTGCAACTGCATCATACGGCACTTTTTTCCGCCTATTGTGTCGTTGGAAAGGAAGCGTATATAAACTTATTTGGGTCGACTTGTTAGTATTTTCAATATTATACTCTACAATTGCGCTTGTCTATCACCTTTCTCCTATATCGTCTCCCAGAATGCTCGAAATCCACAAACAAATACATAACTTTTTGGATTACGTACATTCAAAGACAAATTCCTTGCCGATATCATTTATTCTGGGATTTTTCGTAACACTAGTTGTCAGTAGATGGATTGATCAATTCAAATACCTACCGACATCTGATGGCATCAGCCTGCTTACATGTGCATACATCCAGATTCCTGCAAATATTACCGACAGAAGAACCTTACTTACTATTGCTGACGAAGTGGCAGTTATTAGACAAAGCATTGCAAGGTACATTAACTTGGCAGCCGTCATGTGTTTTCAAACAATTGCACCAAATGTCCGAAGGGTTTATGAAAATGCTGACAATTACATATCAAGTGGATTGATGACTAGGGCGGAGCAGGAGTTTATGGGACAGGTCGATCCACGTTATCATCCGTTTTACGTTCCTCTTATGTGGGCTATTACCATCGTAAAACGGGCCAAGTTGAAAGGATACATAACCCACGAGAGGCATCTAAACGCGCTAATCGAGGAAATTTTGAAGTTTCGCCGTTCTCTCTTTACTCTTTTAAACTATGATAGGGTTCCGATTCCTCTAGTTTACACACAGGTGAGTTACAAATGCGCCTCGTACGCCAAAACTACTTTCAAATTGACTTGAAGTATTCAACTTTTTGATGTATGATGCGATTGCATTAGAGGTTGAAGGGCAGATCGTTTAATTTTATTCGGATATAATAGTTTCTTTAACTCCTTCTGCACCAGCTATCTAAAGCATCAATCACTGTGTAATAGAGATTAGGCATGACTTGTATCATGGAAGTTAAGACAAATAAAATATTTATGTGGTGTCAAAGGTGATGTAAATTAAAGGGCAGCCTTTATAACTTCAGTTGGGTTAATATTGAAGTATGTTAAAATCTAGAGCTTTATGAACTCTTTGTTTTGGTATTTTAGCATTAAATTATAACTTTTGGCGAAACAAATATGTATTTTCAATTTGTAAGTGGGGGTCTTACATGCTTTAAAATTATTGGAGTACAGAAATGCAGCTGACTTTAGTGCATTTCGTAGGTGGTCAACATTGGAGTTTATGCGATATTCATCATCTCTCTCGTTGGTAGCCAATTCCCAAGACAGCTTCCAGAAATGCCACAGTTTTCAACAAATCCCAACGAAACCTTTACTAATGCCACCAGCGTTAAGAACACTCCCACGATCTACGTCCCAGTCTTTTCTCTTCTCGAGATAACATTTTACCTCGGTTGGCTCAAAGTTGCTCAGTCGTTGCTTAATCCTTTTGGCGACGACGATGAAGATTTTGACTTGCTTTTGCTAATGGAGCGTAATCTAGCTATTAGCCTTTGGATGGTGGACCTACGTCATGGCATGCCGACACAATCACCTCACACGCAACCAAAGGATGGTGCTCAACAACGGCGAATTTCATTTGCTATTCCCACTGATAAGCTGTTCTTTCGACTGGGTGAGTCGGTGGAGTCTGACGATGACCCACTGGGTGAGCTTCTAGCATCGTCAGCTGACCTACAAGTTCCCGAGAACCTCGTGCCTGCTGGGCCTGCTGAACATGGAGAGGGACTTCTATACGGTTCGGCGGCGATCGCCTTCGAAAGGAAGGAGAGCAGGAAGATGAGCTTTGCTCTCGAGGATGCTGTACTCAGACGACCCTCGGTTATTGCTGTAAGACGCGCTTTCTACCGTAGCTATCATAAAGTACCACGTTTATTTTCACTTTTCCTGTCGAGAAACCAGTTTTACACAGGTGACGTTGTTTTAAAACTATTTAGCCAAATTAAACGCAGGCAGTTGTTTTGACCATGTCTGAAATGCCATTTTACTGGTTCAAACGTTCTCCATAACCCACAAAACGAGGAACAATGTTGAATGTTAGAGAGTCTGGTATGGTTTAGTAGGTCGGTTGTAAAATCTTAAATTGTAGCATTAATCTCCGTAAAATTAACGGACGCCGCATAAATCACACAAGAATTTTTTTATGGAAGTTTTCTTGGTAATTTGTTGTACCACAGCAAGATACTGCTTCGCTGTAAACTATAATTTGCCTCACGCTGAAAATAGTTATAATTGTGAAACGATTTTGGTATAAGTGTGGTCCTTGAAATACAAATTACTCCCATTTTTCGAAAACACCACAAGGGTATCAGATGGAACTGAGTAAGACAAGGAACAATTGTCCTTCGATGCAAATATCAAGGATTTGCGTGACTGTCTTCCGTATCCACTGAAACGATAAATTACGTTTTCGAATTGATACACCAACCTGTTAACTTATTGAAGCAGGATTAATTGAGAAACAAACATGATGGAAGTCGGCACAGTCAGAAATGTCAAAATTAAACAAAATCACGCGTAGTCATGCAACAATTGACAGTCCTTGGCACGCGATGGTAATTAGGCTTGGACCAAGCTTGCTTGTAGGTCATAAACTTTGCGCAACAGCCCCACCAATCAGTTAACACCCAATCAATTGTACCATGTTCATCGCGCAACAGAAACATGGTGTGTTCTGAGAAACGGTAAGGAGATCCTACCGAACGAGGCGGATGAGTTAACTGCCCTCACATACACTCATGTGCCTTGAGTACACTACTCCTCGTCATTGTGTGCAAGCCCCCAAGCAACACTACACTTTCTCACCAAACAGCGTTTTGGCCACCCTCCAGTACGTAGTAAAAGCCTGCAACTGCCTCGTAACATTTCTCAACTTGAAAGCTGAAGAATTAACTTGTGGAGTAGACTTTGGTCCTTATTGAGAAGTAGAACTCAACGAGATTTTGGTTGGCTGTTTAAGGCTCCTTTTGTAGAGCAACGAGAAGCATTATTCCTTCATTCTGTTTTGTAAAAAAAACTGGTTAGTAGATGAGATATGAGTACAGTTTATTCTGAATGATCGATGCCTATTTAGGACATTGCAAATTATAGGAAATCACTGCCACACGAAAAAGACATCTCAGCAATGCACATGCATTTCAGTCACATGAAATCGTCCAATCAAATTAAAGAATTGCAAGAAAAAGTCCACGCACCTTCTGCCTCGACTGAGCAGATCAATAGGATTTTCAGTGCACAAAAAGCGCGTTCACAGTTAACTTTATGGTGCATTCCGGATTAGAATTTGCCATCTCCTGATCAGGATTTCAATTCAACACCGTTATGGTGAGCGTACAACTGTAGGACTTACACGCGAGTGACCGAATTGAGCATCCACATAAACTCGCTTATGATGGTTCCAGCATCCTTTCTGGCAGTAAGTTGCCATTTTTTTCTAGACTCTGGTAAGGAGAATGTCGCGATGGAGTCTACGCACTCCGTCACCACATGCGACATTCGCGAACACACCACAAGGCGTCGAAACACAACAGGACTCCACCACGGCCACCGCCGCAGACGACGAGGCTGGAGTTGGCAGGACTTGAACTCTGGCCGCAAATCTCCAGTCTACCTTAGGTTCTGTGAATCGATGAAGAGATGTTCTATTTACGCACATTCCGACATAAAAATCCAGTTAACTTAGACAAGATTTTTTGAAACTAAACAAAAGCGTGGGACAGCACTCGGTGGCTGCGCCCAAAGAAATCGTGGGGGTAGCTTCGGGTTCAAAAGAAAAGCCATGTTGACGCAGTTAGCTGGAGATGAGACGTATACATACGATTGCTACAGACTGAGACTCATTCAACCGGCCTCCCGTGATTTCCCAACAGGTAGCACAACCAAGACACGAAGTGGAAAAGTTTCCTTCTTGTTTTGCAAATACTCTGTAAACGTAAAATGGGGGTGGGGGAGGAAGAAACAGAGGAGGGTTTTAGTGCAACTACTTGTAACTCGATTCCCATTAGTTCTCAGGATGTGTAGCAGATGTTGAAATACAGGCGATGGGCATTTACACGAGCGACGCCGGAAGTCTACAAGGCAGAAAAAATGGGGACACCCTGAGACTCCGCAAAACGACCTGGCCTGTCGCGGGGAAGAGCGTGCTTTCTGCTAAAATCTGCCCGGCAAATCTGGCACATTAGTCAATGAAGGAGGGTTGGTTGGTGGTAAAAGGCGCGATCACAGGAAACAGGGCCGGCAGAACTTTCCACAGCTTAAAGGGGAGACACCCCATACCTCCCCTGAGCTGGCGCTTGATTGGTTAAGAGACACACATTAGATGTTCACCGACTCGAGTGAGCCAATCTAAACTCGCAGTCAGATGCGTGATTAAACGACTAGCTAGAATGCGCGATTGGGAGGTAGGATGGGAGTTAGGGGAACGGGATGTCAAGGGGACCCTAAAAAAAACACAGCGGTGATTTATTGCTTACCGTTTAAGTCTTTTGAAGAAGTCGCGTGAGTCAGCTGATTGTCTAGGTTTCAGGGGCCACGAACAGTGGCCAATGCTGACTTAATAGGATTTACTTCGAGAAATCTTGCATGCTAACTCACACTACCGATAAATAATTAAACCCAGGAGCTAGGGAAAAAGGAAGCGCTAAGCATGTCTTGGCGAAAGAAACCGCTCAATTTGTACAAGATCTGAGATGGAAAATCTGGAGGGAAAGAAAAAGAAGGGGTAATTAGATTAAAAACGACTTCCGACTTACTAGAGATAGTGGCCAAACTTGCCTAAAACCAGCAACGGAAAAACACAAACTAACGCCGTTGCCTTTTTGAGCGCACGCGGGAGGAAGAGGAGGTCGTGGAAGAGGATGGTGAGGTGGAGGAGGAGGATCGACGGTGTCGACGACGTCGACTTCGACTGCGTGAGTCATGGACACGACGAGGACTTCGACTGTGTGGACGTCTGCTCCTTGAGCGTCGACGTCTTACACGGTTCCTGCTGCTGCTGCTAGAACGACGACGACGATGACGGCGGCTACTCGAGCGTCGACGTTCTCCTCGGCTTTGACGACTGCGGCTTTTCGAATGCCTGCGCTCACGCTCGCGATTCCGACTACGACTGGTTGTTGGCTTGTCGCTGTCTGCTTTAGCATGCTTCAGGGAACTCCGGCTTCGCTCTGGCGAGAGGCGTTCTCGGCTGCCCTTTGCCAATTTTCCATCGTCATCTTTGCTATCGACAGCCTTCCTATCCGATGACTTGGGCCTGTACGAGGACCGTTTCTCAGACGAGCGTTTATCTTTGTTTTCTGTCGGTTTGCATTCTGAAATGGGATGGAAAACGCGAGAATAGCACTCCGAAAGGCGCCAAATTTTCGGGTTCTTTATGGAAAGAACGGACATGAGTACAAGTGGTTCGGCTGGAACATAGTATCAGAGGCTTACCACGCTTAGTATCTGGCGGGGAAGGATTTGGAGGGGAAGGAGACGACGACAATGGTGGTGGAACAGTTTTCCACGCTTTATTGGGGTCTTCTTTGGCGCCCGCTTCTAGAGCCTTCTCTTCCCCCTTACTTTTTACCGGATCCATTTTGTCGGGGGACTTAACCGCAGGCTCCTTGTTTGTCTCCTGCTTTTCCCCTTCCCGGACGGGTTTGGGGTCCACGTCGGCGGTTTCGGAATCGCTGTCGCTGGCGTAGGCATCCAGACCTTAAAATACGCATCAAGATGTATGAAGAAGCGTCTCGCAGGAACTTTGAACAACAAAGCAACACACGAGGCGAACCCAACAGCCACCCACTTACCCAGAACGGCGGCACTAGCACCTTCGTTGTCACTGCTCGATTCAGTGTTGGAGGCGTCGTCGTCGTCAATGGACGGCTTCATAGGAATAGAAGAAGCTACGGTGTCGCTAGCCTCATGGTACGATTCCTCGGCGACGTCGAGAACATAGGCCGTTGTCACGTCAAGCAGGACGTCTGTCAGCACCCGGGTAATACATCGATTCTGGTAGGCAATCAAAACGTGTTGGCACGAAAACGGACATGGTCACGTTGGCAAAGTGGCAGGGACCTACCAATTCGTTAAATCGGACAGACTCAGGAAGGCGTGCACAGACCGCGAGGTACTCGGCCTCTGTGATGGTTTCGGGCTCTTCCGCGTTCAGCGGTCCAGCAGTCTGATTGGACGAAACGGGGAGTTAATGGGGGTGGGGGCAGGAGATGACTAACATGGCCCAGACGCATCAAGAAAGTGGGCAGAGGGGGTGGCAGCTTACCGAGCGGTTTGGAAGAGGTGGCCGTGATGGCGAACCACTAAGAGGGAAGACGTCGCCACGAGGCGATGGACTTTTGGCTTTAACTTTACCTAAATTATCCCCGTCATCTTCGTCATCATCTCCCTCTTCCTCCATCACGACTGCTCCGTCGGCATCGCGTCGGATCTCCTTCCCGGTGTATGGACTGCCACCGCCTTGAACTACGTGGTAGGATGACACAAGCACACTCATGTGATTTTGGAAAAAAACATAGACAATAAATGAACTTGACGGCGTGATTAACACATCCTTATGAGCCCAGTTAAGTGTGCGAGAAGACCTTGACATACATAGACCCAGAAAGGGTTGGTAATTGATGTAAGGGGCAACATACGCTCTTTGAAGGCGTCCTCAGCCTCCAGCTTCTGCTGTTGCTTCCGCTTTTGTCGCTCCAGGCGTTCGAGTTCGTCGCGCAGCCACGCGGGCAGAGTCTTGCGACGCGCCGCGGCAGACGTGGCGCTCTCCTTGGGCGGCCAAACCCCGGTGCTGGCTGCCGCCTCGTCTACACAACGCGGACACAAAAACAACGGTACAAAAGCACACGGCACCCCCACAGTCAACATTCGAAGAAGAGAATCTGTGGCAGATTGCTCTGAACACAAAGTGGCAAACTAACTGATAGCTGTGAGAGATGTTTAGCTCTGTTTACAAAATAAGAAACGGCGGTCGAACAAGCGGTGTGCGTGTGTGAGTAGTGAATTCTCCCTTCATTGTTAAAAAATTGATTTGACCAGTTTGGATGGGATAATGGGCCAGTCACGTTAGTAAAGGGCAGAAGGCTTGCCTAAACGGGATCATCCTCTAGGTACCAACTCACAGGGTCAGGTCGAATTGAAAAGACTGCTGGTTGAAGTTTCGAATGATGTGCTTCTAACAAGGCACACAGGTGATTTCACTGTTCTGATGCCGTCTATTCAACCATGTGGTAATTTGATTAACGCAAAAACCGTAAACACTGATGAGGTTTCCCCATACAAATCACCATATTCCACACCGCCATTCGCCATAAACATCTTGATTAATGCAAATTTGAAGACTTCAAGGCCTATGACACATTTAAGCGATTTACTGGGTGGTTTTGTCACCGTTACGCATTGCTAGAGGCATCTATGCTTCAGCAAACACGGCTTTGGGTGCTTGCACATGATCTGACGAGTTAACATGTCGTCTGGCTAGGCAAACTGACACAAAGACAACAGGCGACATGGTCTTAGAGCCAATGAGAACTACAATGATCTGGTTTCCAGCAGAAACGTCAAATCCAATGCTCCTGCTAGAAACGGATGGATGGATGCAAAAAGCAGACTAACGGAATGCGGGCATCACGTGCTCGGGGATGGAGGAGGCGGGAGGCGGGGGGAGGTGTCGACGCGGTGGCGGGTGGTGGCGAGAGAAGTGGGCGCGTGGACAGTCGCCGGTGGGAAAAAGCGCCACGGAAGCCGTCGGCGGCGGCGGGGGTGCTGGTGGTGGCGGCATTCCGAAATCGCCCGATGACCTGTGATGGTAGCTCCACTCCTGATCTGGTGGCATCTCACTGAAGTCTCCGTTAGCGTCGTAGACGATGAAGTTCTTCTACAGGAATAGATAGGTCGTGGTAGGAAGGGAATTTTTCCAAATTGACCAGGGTCACACACACAAATGAGAGAGATCTCTTAGACTGCCTCAAATTGTAACGAACTCGGCACAAATCAATGTTCGTTGTGCACAACAACCAAAACGTGTTATATGGCAGTGTTGAACGTTTTGGGAATGCGATTTTATTATTTATAGATCCGGTAGCGGAGTGCAAATCGGAGTAGTGCAGGAGACAACAGGGGAGATTTGTGCAGAATGGGGAGAAGACGTCATAAACCAGCTTAGGGACAGACAGGAAGCGATGATTTCAAAATAAGTATTTACCAAGAAATGTCACTATCCGCTCAAAACCGCAGAAATCCAGTCGTTTATCAACAAAAAAAGCGATAATCACTTCAAATACAGTACTACTTTTGAACCGCTGGTAGGCAAAATCGCAGGGAGACCACACTGCGATGTTTTACTGAAAGACCTTTATTCAAACAACGAACGACGAAAGGAAGGAAGGGGATCTTAGCTATAGAATTCAAACAAACCTAGTTTAAATGAGATGGTTGCACAAAAGCGAACTAGAAGCAAACAAGACTGGCTTTCTGGGTGATACCACGCAACGAACCATGGCTGGTAGTGGAATTATTACAGGTTTATGAATGAATTTCAGAAAAACCTTTCCAATCAGTAGCGAGTTTGGCCGTGTTGGGGCCACCCCAACTTATTCGAACGGAAGATGACACAAATACGCATTCAACGAAGCGACGTATACCAATCAGCCCCCAAGTAATTTGGATTTTAATCACAGATTTACAACAAGGCTTTACTCCCGATGCACTAACGTTTGAGTAGGGCGCTGGGGGCGGTGGTCGAGGGTAATCGGTGCACGGGGGTGGTTGATTGTAGTGGGGATGATGATAGTCGCGATGAGGGGGCAACACCGAAGCACGCTCTGAGTAGGACCTCTCAGTGGGCGGATAGTATGCAGGAGGGAACTCGGGAGGCGGATCATCCGACCAAGGAGGGGGTCCAATGTATCCCCCACCACCACCGGTTGCGTTCTTAAATGCGGAGCCACTAGGTAGGGAGGGGCGGTAATCAGAATCTAGGGAGATAAAAAAAAACAAGACGAGTTTAAAACGCGGGAAAGAAAATGGCCCGAAAACGGACCGAAAAAACGCATAAACGTACCGATGTTTTCTTGCGGAAAGCTTCGATAATCCTGGGGAGGTAACGAGGCAGGGTGGACCGGACCACGCTCGTCTTGATCGTGGTGCTTATCACCATCATCGGAAGGAGGTGGAGGAGGAGGTGGGGGTGCTGGGGCAACCCGGTCGTCCTGATCCTCGCCCATGGTGGCGGGCGGATCAGCATCATGGGATCTCGGCGGTGGCGGCGGCGGAGGAGGAGGGGGAGGAGGTGGAGGCGGGGGGGCTTGCTGTTGCCAAAAGTGTTGCTGCTGGTTGGTATTAGCCGCAGCCCACTGGCGTGCAAGCTGAGCCCAATGATTAGTCTCTTCAATAGTCCCAGGCATTGTCTGGGGCCATTGCGGCCACATGGGGTAAGGCCACATACTAAACGAAGAGCAGAAAAATTTAGCATAAATAATAGGGACATCAATCATACTACGCATTTTAGACTCCCTCAAACGAAGTTTGACCAATTTGAGGTGTGTACTGTATTCAAAGAGATAAATAAGAGTTAGTCCCAAATCAGACAATTTAGATTTTAATGACCAGCATATTTCATACGATAGGACGAACAGAAAAAATAGAATTAAGTTTTTTAACAGACAGGTCAAAGAGCAGGCTTCGTGTAAAAGACCGCAACCTAACTTAGGTGAGAAGCACGCATAGTTTCAGAGAAGCCACACATCAGAAAATAACAAGATCATTCAAGCATTCCCACTGTGTCTAATTTTTCAAGCCAACTACTCAAGTTGAAAGAAGCTAAAATAGAATAATAGGCACAAAAATATCAAGGCAGTTTATCGAGATGGACATTTCCAAACATCACGTAATCAGGTTTAAAAATGGCTGGCAAGAAAAGACCAATGTAACACTACTTTATATGAATTTGATATCAATCATCAGTACAAAGACCTCTACCAAATGAAACAGGAAAGCTATATATGGTAAAATTGATGAGACTAAATCTTCTAGCCTTGTTATATAAGTAACGACTCAAAAGTACGTTCAGAATGTCATTATAATATTAAAATTACATTAATTGATTCGTACAACTTATTATTTAATTCGTACTATGAGTAATTGCTTCCAGAAAGACCTTGAAATCTACCAGAACACGCAATGTAAAGAGTGAACAATAACATAGAATCTGAGAGACGAAGAAATTCAAGTCAAATCATCAACAAAGATAAATTTTGCAATGATAGAAACAATTGGAACATGAAGATAAAGAACAACCAATCAATTAAAATAAGTTTAATAAGACTGCTAAACCTACACTATTTGCACGACAACTGACTGCGCTGGCGGAAAGTCACGCCTTTTCCAATGATAAGCCAATGAACATAGGTCTTAATTTCAATCCATATATTAAATGAAATTCAAGATATAAGTGTCGAAAAGCGAGAGCTCAGAAACACACTTGTATACCACTAAATTTTAAACCCACCTAAATGATTATTTTAACCAATAAAAAATTTTAAAAGATTTAGTAATTCAAAATGTTAGAACAATTATTAAATCGTAACGTAATTATTTCTTAAGGTAAATACGTGGAAATTAAAAAAAAATGACTTGTTTGTAATTGTTTAATGCGACTTAAGCAGTCACCGTTGATTTTCGAATTATGTCAAGCGTACATTAAAAGATCATGAATAAAGACTTGCTTGTCCACAAA
>UXSR01005526.1:24876-62982 GCA_900604375.1 Mesocestoides corti
TTCTCAAACATTGTCACTGAAATAAGTTTTTAAAGTGGGCACAGAGGCGCAGTAATCGGTTGGGACTTCAGTACCGCAGGACAAGTCACTAATATAAGATTTATCGTTTCGAAAACTTTCAAAAATTAATTGTAGATATTATTTAACTAGTTTCATATGGTGAAATTTAGGGGATTTTCAAACAGTGGATGTGGCGACACGGAATAATGAGAGTTATGCTAATAAACGACCAATGACTCTCAACTAACGCCACCTTTCTAGAATTCATTGAGTGGATCGCGGCGAAGTCGAGTACAAAATTATACTACAATAGCTACTTAGAGTGTTCGAGATAACTGGAAGGGTGAAAGATAAGAAGCCTTTTGAGTTTGGTCAAATTGGTGTAAGCACTTCCAACTATTTTCTATTTCAGTAAACATCACGGAAATACTATTGGTTTTCATATTACTGGGGAGCCGATTATCTCCATTTTTAAAATAACTGCTGATGCACACGAAGCACTGAAGTAGTGCAGTACCTGCCACGAACATTTAACATAAACATGTTCTTGGCTGTTATACTATTATAATGTATTTGTTCGAATTCAACAGTTCACGAAACTCGATCCTCAGCTGTGGGAGTAGTGATGGTGATTATCAGAAATTTCAACTAATGTTTTATTAACAGGCAATCAGAACACCCCCATATCAATCACGATTGAGCCAATTACACTCAAATGTGGGTTCGACAATCGTTCATTAATTTTGTCTTATCAGATTGTTCTCGTGATCTAGAAACGCTGGAGTCTTGTAGCGTTTACGAAGTTAGTAGACGATTAAACTGAGGGAAGGATTCAAGTTTAATCCGAATGAATAATTGCTTGTCAAAATCCAAATTAAATTCGTAAATATAAGCCTTCAAGTGCCACCTATGGTTTTAGTAGCTTTTCTTTTGATTTCCTTCTAAACATATTCCGTCAGTTCCATCACAGTATCACTGAAAAAAACCCGTTACTTTAGAGGTTATGTAGTGACTCAATGCATAACCTTCGCCAAAATGGCAATCCCTCTCGCGTAAAAAGTGTTTCAACAACGACGTTGCACGAACCTTGTAATTTTATTGATGAATATGGTTGAGAAATGAGGAGTGTTGTAACCTGTAATGGAGTGCCTCCAAATACGATAAGGTTGGACATTGGGTTGAATTCACAGTACTCAAGAGCCAGAAATAGATCCAAATCAGATGAAGTCCATGAAAAAAAGAGCCTCCGTTTCTCAAACCTTCGGGGCCAACTTTCATGGAAAACCAAACACCCCAAGCACAAGTAGTTTTCAGAGTCGCCTGAAAATGGCTTGATTCAAGGCAAAGTTGAGCCGATTGCGTTATCGGGACGGAGAAATAAAGCAGGAAAGAGGTTCCTGTGTGCATGGAAGGAGTCTTTGAATCAAATTATCGAAGAGCCTCGTGAGGAATAGGCTCGCTAAGGCCATAAGACAATTAGTCCATAGTTGCTGCCAACTAAACCGCGGAGGTTGGACGGGAACCACCTGTATAAACTTCTAACATTTTCCAATATTTTAGCAAAACCCAAGAGAGGTGCCTACCTCTTCCTTTTCATTTTCCTCTTTAATGGCTCCTAAGAGTTTTCCAAAGCTCTGGCGCGTTATAAGGAGGCTAACAATGCTACAAAGGAGGGCGATGATGTTAACGTATCCTGGGTTCATTGCATTTGTGAGGTCACGTGACCAAGGGAGCCACGTGATGCTTTAGCGAACCCCAGAAAATTGTTTTACTGGGGTATTCGAACTTGGAGGTCGGAATTGACCAATGAAAATCGAGTGGAGTCAAACTAATAGCACGCAATATTATCGATTATTGTCCTCGTGTAGTTAGTTGGCGCTATGTGGCGTAGCTTACTATGAAGCGAACTGTCACGTTATCGAAAGGACAGCTCGTTTAACTTGGCCTCCAGAGTTTCTCTTAATTTCCTCACATAGTGACAATCGACGAAAGAATGGGGCTAAATTGGTTACTTAAGCAAACCATTGAAAACACAGATAGCGTTTAACGAATATCACGCGATAATATTGATTATTTTTCACACGTGCTAACAACTTAAATGACTGCGAGTGGTGTCGTTAATCTCGTAGCTTTAACTCTTAGTGTCTGCAGTCTGCTGATAATTCACGACAATGCGACGCGAATTACCGAATACATGCCATGGATTGGTGTATGCAGAAAGATAAGCGTATTAAACATGGATTTTTCTAGAAATTTATGGCAGCACCGAAGTTGTACACAAAAAATGGAGGACTGAACTGGAACCTGATTGGGGTTAGCACAGCTATCGCGACAATGGCGCTCTTTTTGACCAACGTGGTCGACAGTCTCTTTTGCTTTTTACTGGGTCTATGCCCTGAACAATCCGCGATGCGGCCGAGATATTCGACGTCCGCACGGCGCTGATAACTGCATTTCATTGGCTTTTCTTGAATAAATACATCGAAAATGGGACGAGTAACATTGGTTTTAAGCTCCTCTGTGTCCCAAGGGAGGACGCAGAGTCAGATGAGTTGAATTTGGGAAACCTCTATCGAATATATGGTCTTCAAAACAATCGCTAGATATCCACTGCGGACTACGAATTTGACTGTGAAAACCAAAATCCATTATCAACGTGAGCGGTGTATCGCATGCGGGGTGCTATTCAGCAGCACGAAAAGTGATCTACAAATCTCGATCATCATTTCAGTTGCCTCTAAAATTCAATTTGTATTAGTAAAATTCAAATAATCGTGTGTCTGGCAGCTAATCAAGAGGGTAACACTATTGGTAGTTTGCCAAACCTGGCAATTTATAACCGTCTACGCATGCTTGTTGACATAAAGCAGTGTGTGTAAAAACGCCAATTACGACCTAAATGATGCAACGAACGCGAACGATGCTTGCTAACGGATGTCTCGGAAGCCTAACCAATTGCTGCTACAGCGAACACAACGGCAGCACCATCGATTAAGTTCCACTAAGACTACAAAGGTAAAATTAGTCATAAAGTTGTTAAACCCAAGTAAAACAATTGTAGTGCGAGTGGTCGCGCTTTGAAAACCGTAAGCAATTTATAATTTTGTTAGAATTTACTTGACGACAAGGTCGCCTGCCGGTAAACCAATGCGCGTGCGTGAACAGAACCCACTTCTAAATGAACGCACCTACACCCAAATAACCTGCAAGTTCAGTACCGAGTTCTATTTAAATAAACAAATGTATTACTTGAATAGCCGGCTGACAGACCAAAACCTGAGGCCCCATGAAATTGGATATCTGAAAGCAGCCACGCAAAACCTTGTCCAACGTTCGGATCAATGTTTCGCGGGCCATTACAGTGACTTTAACAACAGTAGAATTCTGGAACAATTTTGAGAACCAACGTCAAACAGCAATAATTGTCTGTGTGAGCTACGAGATGTACCTTTGACAACCTCACGGTGAGAGGTTAGCAGAAAATAAACGGATAACTCGGTGGGAGGAGACGGCTACCGAAGGTGTGTGCATTGAAATCAGGTCCAGATGGAAACGTACGCACTCTTATGACTCACTCGATTGCTCATTGGTCAGATCGTGCAGCAATTTTGCTGTCTCATTATAGTTCCGTTCTAAGGATTCTGAAGTCATAACTAATCACCTATCCCTGAATATGAAAAAAAAACAATAAAATGGTAACTTTTTTACATTCTTGGTAACTAATAAACAGAGGCGCTTCAAGCATGCAGAGACCTGAGGTAATTGATTAGAGCTAATATTTAAGTGATTAAAGAGGGATTTGTCGAGCGGGTTTTGTGGCCAGAGAGAGGATCTCTTTGGGGTCCGGCGCTATTCCGAGGCAGGAGAACAGACGAATTAGGAGGAAGAACGCCTTGTCCTTCAGTCCCTCCCACCTAAAATGGAAGCAGCGAGCTACAACACCAACTCTGGGGGGGGGGCAGAGGGGCACAAGTGCGCTGCTGAGGACTCACCTGATGTGGAGGATGTACCGTTTCCACTGAAGCCAAGACACCACGTCTGCCCAGAGGGACGGGGAGTAGTGATTGCCGTCGACCACATGCGAACCAATCAGGGCAAGGCGAATGAGGTACTCGTGGCGGTTTATGCGGTCATCGTGGCCACGACAAATGGACCGTACCATGTTGAGGTTTCTGAAGGGCAAGTGATACAAATTCCACATTGAAAAGGACCCCGCAATCGCAATTTGTGGGGGTGGGGTGGGGGTGAGAAAGGACATCCAAAAGGGTCTAACAAGTGAGTGGTTTGTAGGTCGCCAACAACCGCACAACATGGACGAATTTAGTGGTGCTTTGTTCGAGATGCGACGCTTCCCTTGGAAGGCGACCAAAGTGCACGCTGACTGTGGAAATTCCTTACTGAAAGCTGAATCTCACATTTAACGGTCCTGCATTCCACCTTGTTTTTTTTGGTTGACACGCTTTCAAAGTGTTACGATTTTCTCAGCACTAAGTTTATAAATATCGTTGTTGGGAAATTGTTTACATTGAAGAACAAAATTCAAATCTAGGTCAAATCAAGTCTCATTTTATGCTATCAACCTAGGACAATGCAAGCGATTCTGTGGTCCACAGAACAAATGCTGATCGACCATAATGTGATAAGCAACAAGGAAAAGGTTTCAGACAACAAGCACTTCAAACATCTACGATGGCCAATTTCATCGTTTACAAGACGATTATGTTTGACCCCGCAATGCTCGCACTATGACTTCCTGACCTTGATCTTTTGATTAGCATTTGTTCTGAGTCCACTAAACAACAAAGGTTACATTCGCAAACAAAACTGCTCGTAATTGACGTTTTGTATTTCAAATTATATCCGTTTCAACGGGCATAACTTGTGCAGCAAACTGGTGAATTTAAAAGGGATTTCACAAAGACGTCATTTAAAGTGCACACAGGAATATCACAACCACAAGACACGAAGACAGAGATAATTTTAGAAAGATGGCCTGGCTGGCCGTGGCACATTCGACAAGAACACATGGTGTATGTACTTTAGATAGATTTGGAATACCAGAGGGCATGTGGCGGTAATTGGAAGCGTCTGAGTCCTATAGCACCAACTGAAAAGCACTGGTGTGTGTACAGTCAATAACGCGAACAATGCAGATTTGCAACTTACCGAATGAAGAGGAGCAGGGGTCGGGGCATCTCCTGGAGAACCAGCAGGATTCGATCGAAGTAGACCTCAGCCTGCTTTCGCATGTGCGCCTTGTCGGCCTCCGTCAGCTTGCTCGGAAGAGAGAGGCCTTTCCGTCGCCAGGGCCGCTGTATAATTACCTCGCCGAACGTCACGTAGTCTACACAGATACGCGAAGCATAAGCTGAACGACTAAACATATGGCAATGAGGGTTTCCGCTCCATTTTCACGATCAGAATAAATTGAAAATTGGACAAATAACTGTCACAAAATTCCAGGTGAGTAAATGGCAGGTGATTTCGAATGCTTGAAAATAAAACCAGTCGGTCGTAATGGTAAATTTAATCGTAAAGATAAAGCACAAGCTGCAGGCTACCTCGGATTTTGAGCACAGCTTAGAGAACAAATATCTTGCAAAATCGATCAGACAATCGCGTAACCGATTGGATTAAAAGGCCAAGAGTGTTTCCGGCCAAATGCAAGGATGCAAAACCTAGGAAAAGGAGAAATTTTACTTGCCCGTAACGTTGAGGCGCCTGGCAGCTTTCTGCATTCCAATCTCATCATTATTTAAGATGGCCTTATACATGCTACAAAGCGCGAGTCGTTGGTCAGATGGCATGCTCTGGTAAAGGCCGTGATCAAGGATAACAAGCTGAGCTGGAGTCGCCCAGAAAGAACCGACGAGGAAGCGGAAAAAAAGAGACAACAGCGATGGGTGCGAGCTGCGAAAAGGACGAGGTCGCACAAAGAGGTTGCCGGGATGCGGATCAGCGTGCACGAAACCGGTGCAGAAGATTTGTCGACCGAAAGCCTCCACCAAGATCTTGTCGATACTCGCAAGTGAGAATCCGGAATTCTGCAACTTCTGAGTCTGGACGGAGAAATGAGGGATCAGAAGAATTTTCTACCACCACTTCAAGTCCTTTAAGATAATGAAGAATCTAGCGAACAAACACCTACATCGTTGATTTTAATGCCATCAATGAATTCTGTTGTGAGAACCCGCTTACTCGAGAGGTGATGCTCGACGATAGGAATGTGAACAGGACCGCCACATTCGAGACTACCCATAACTGCGAGGTCTTTGCGGCAGCGTTCTGCGTTAGCTGCTTCCTGCTCAAAGTCTAATTCTTGTGCCAGAGTTTCCTAAAGTGATTAGGTTGACTAACTAAGACGTGCATGTTTAGACTAGGAAAAAAGGAAGACAACTCACTTTTAGGTCCCTAAGTATCCAAGCAAGGTTAAATTTTGGGTGAACGAATTTTACCAATCGTAGTAGCAACTCCAAAGTGGAGATATCAGAATGAAAGCGTTCGCGTAGGTCTTCATATTGAACTTTGACTGCCACTTGCTTGCCCTCTTTGGTTACAGCCTTGTGAACCTGGGCAAGACTTGCAGCAGCAAATGGTTCGGGATCAAACTCACGGAACAACTCTTCCGGAAGAGCACCAAAATCCTTTAAAAAAATCCGTTTGACCTAAAGACTTCATAATTCCATCCAAAACTATTGAACCTCATCAGTTGACCGAGCAATCGCCTTATCATGAAGAACCTCAAGAGTTGTCGTAATTTGTCGAGGAAGAACATGGTTTAATGACGTTAGACCCTGCCCCATTTTTATGTACAAGCCACCATTCAGAAGGCAAACTGAGAGCATGAGATCTGCAGCTCTTTGGTGACATTCTTGTAGAACAGAAAGATATCTTTCAGAGTCCTAACAAACAAATATGAGTAGACATTTCGTACCTCCGGTAACCAAAGTAATTGCCATTTATAAAGCATTGTCACACGAAACCCCATCCAAAAAGATCTAATTTATCAAATGACAAACACTGTTACCGCAAAGATCGAACTAAAGAAGTTGACAATTTGCGAGCAAAGGCATCGGATTGACTCTCCTTACGAATTGCAACGGAAGATGCAAATGATATTGAGATCAAAGAGGTCACGATAACAGGACGCCTCCGTCTTATGAATACCCAGTTAAATAATTTCATTTATAAATATTTCATATAGAACCCTAACATTACATTACGAAATGTCAACCACTACCTGTAGTAATATAAATCCGGAGACACCAGGACCTATGGGGAAACCAACCAACAACTAGATGTTACTTTAAAAAAATACATGGCAAAGAAATTATGCACAAAGTAATTTAAAACACGAGCTATTACATTTCTTCCTAAATGATTCTCTAAAGTTTTCAAACACCGTTTTGTTCTTTCAATATGTCAGTAAGTAATATCGTAAATAATTCCATTACTAAATGTCAAAAAATGCGAAAATACTCGATTGCGTAACATTGGCATTCGTATAATCAAGAGAGACCTGCAAACACCATGTCACTCAATATGTAATTTTACTAAACCTTTAGTCAAACAGTTACTAAAATGAAAACAATGAAAAAATATACTTTTCCGTGTTGGCAGCTTTGAACCAAACATTTCAAAATGAGATGTAGTTTCAAAAAATTCTTTATTATGCGTCATAAATTTGACAAGCTAGATTGCAAATCCTTTAACTGACTAGAACTCAGAATAAATCATATCGAATTCGTACTTCACTCATTACCCTTTGCAATTAACATAAGTGTAGGTCAGATTCGCGTGCTATATGCTTTAGCAATGGTAACGGATGAGAGACACTTAAATATCGTTATTTATTTAGCTATTAACATCAACAATTGATCTACATAAATAAATTTGAAAAACAATCTAATTGAGATCGGAAGCCATATAAAATAGGTTCCCTTCAAACCAAAGTACTTTCATCGTATATGACTGCAAAAGTTATTTCATTTTCTTACCAGATGGTACTTAAATTAGTCACTATCTATGTTTTTTATGTGAAAGAGATTTGTGGTTAAACGTTGATGTATTTATTTTCTCTCAATTTTGTTCACGATTTTGCTAAATATGGCTGAAATGGCAACAATTTTTCAATAACATCATGAATACTCATGAACATTATAATGAAATGCATTTAATTGTAGTACAATTAGTAATAGGAATTTAAAAGGAAGCCTTGAGCTCACACATATATCCACTGTTTGAAATTTTTGATTTTGTTATGTTTAAATGGGACACCTTTTTAGTCTTCCCTTTTGAACCATTATTTAGTCCATATGGATGAGCGTACTTCACTTTTGCAGGATGGCAACGGTAACTCTCGTTTTTTAAATAAATCAATAAAGTAGAACCTACTCGACCGGCAGTCGAGCACGCAGAACCACGCAGCTCTGACGTAGAGCCAACTATCAACTGCCAAGTGTGCAACGCTGTTGTACCTATCGGAAACAAAGGGAAACAACTTGTCGTTAAATGCCATGTTTGCAATGAAGCGACAGTAAAATTCTGCGAAATTTCGTTAACTTCTTTTTAGCCAATAAAAGGCCCACCTCCTGGCAAGCAATATGTGCGCTGTCAGTGCAATTGTCTCTTGATTTGTAAGGCTTCAACAACCCGTGTCGGGTGCCCCAGGCCTCAATGTCAAAGGGTCATTACTCTCTCCAATGTAAGTTTTCCTTGTAGAACTTGGTGATTTATGTAGTAGAGCTCTCTTTTTTACCACGGTTTCTTACCTCTATAGCCTGCTGTGACCAATTATAACACGAACACTGAGAGTGACAGCGGCTTGGGCACCGGGGGAACATTCCCCTCACGTGGCGGTCTTCGTGTCACCTGCGGCAATTGCCATCGTCCCTTCTCCATTCCCTCACCACCTCCATATCAACCAACCGCCTGTGACGCGGCCTTTACCAATCGACTTGTTAGCTGCCTTTCGAACGGATCTGCTTCTAATGTCAGCCTTTTAATCGCTGCCCGGTGTCCGCAGTGTCGACGAGTGACGTCTGTCGGTCAGGCCTATGCTCGCACTCGATGGGTCGGATATTTGCTACTGTGTGTACTTTTTGCCGTCATTGCTATCGGTGTCACTGCTGGGACTGTGAGTACTGCTAAAACTCAGCACGGATTATACTTCCTTTGGTCAAGTAAGTAATTTTAAAAAGGCACAACTTCGCTAAAGTAAAAATTCTTTTTCACCACGTTATCGCCTTGTCTGAACGCCCCGATTTGTAAGTTTTTTGTGCAACTCGATAGTGTATTGATGCTCTATGCGATAAATTGTCTACGATTATATTTTCACCTTATTGTGCTCCAACGAACTAATCAAATTAAATCCTTGGTAGATTTCTTGCTAACCGTTGATTTTTTCTGGAGTTACGTTAGCCGGTACTGTCCAAATCCTAGCTGATCTCACTATACAATTTTAAAATCTGCGGATTCAAAAGTCGCGTTGGGTCTGATTCTCTATTCTAATTTTTCGCAAAATGTACATTTCTCATCTTTTTATGCAAAATATTTCCGCAAATGTTACCCAAAATCCTGCAAATCGACGTCTGCAAAACGCATTCAGCAGCTACATAATCATGGGAAACATTTTCCTGTACAATGACTACTACGGAGATTTGGATCTATAGTCTTGGTACATTGTTTCTTCTTAGGTGTACGCTCGAGTGCTGAATGCCTTGAAATAAGTGTAGCTCAGCAATAGTGTCTTTTATCGCTATGCAACTGGGTTAATTTATCCAAAACTTCCTGCTTTTTGTGGAATTTCCAGATGGGCTTTGTGCAAGTAGCAAAGGTACTTTAATTTGAACAAGTTCATTTATTACTGAATCGCGCAGAACTATTTAGCCGGGTTCTTCAAACCCTTCGCTGTAGCCAAAATTCCCCACTCTAAGTCGAATTCACCTGCTGCCGCCCATCGACTATTTGTGGTCGCTGTCCAGCCTTACAAGTGGGGTGTACTTTCGTTTTGTTTACCCAGAGCTGTTAATTTTTTTCAGGTCCTGCAAACTAGCCTCAGTTTATTGAATGCAGACCTTTTATACTCCTTCGAATTAAGCCCCCTTTGTAATGAGTATTTTAGGTATTGAGAAGGAACAAAGAAAATTCGAACGTTTGTAAACCAAACATCAATTTTTAATTACTTCTGAAAGTTAAATTAGTGATGCTAAGCTCTTGGTTACTAAAACGTTTATTAGTTTATGTCGCCCACGTGTTCATTTACATTTACTCGATGTATAAATATTTATATTACTAAAAACCTTCTGTTTGTAATAGTAGAATGACACCGCTAAGTCAATGGTTTACCATTCTTCATCGTTTCTGAAGTCGTCTTCCTTCACTGTCGGACCCAGTCTAGCATTTGTGTTCCGGCCACACAACCCGGATCATGTCACGATTAAACTGACTGGATTGTCGATTTATTAGTGCTGCTTCGACTTGAAAAAGGCTCACTTAGAGGCTATTTTTTGGAATGCAACCAACGATTTATGAGGAAACGGCTAGTACGTAGGTATTTGGTATCGATCGATCAGAACAAACGTGGTCACAGAAATCCTGATAGTTTGTAAAACCTCATCTCAATTTGCGTATTCGTTTACCCCACTCCACACCCTATAACGACAACCAACAGTCAACCGTTTCGTGAAAATCGCCCTGCAACTTAGGTTTGTCATTGGCCTTTGTACGTGCGACGAAGGCTGAGGTGTATATTTTTGAGGCCAGTTTCTCTGTGTATCCACTCGATTTTAATGTAGTGTGACGTAAGAATTTGTCGGCTATGCGGTGTCCACCATTGTGCATAGTGGACACACAACCAAAAAGTGTGTTGCGCCTGCCTAGATGGCCAAACAACCAAAACAAACCAAATTTTAGCAGGATAGAGTCTACTCCCCGTCAAGGAACGATACAATCTCGAACGCTTACATTTGAAGCGTAGTGCCGGCGCACTCGGTGTAGTAGGATTGCTCTGTCGGCTTTTCGCGCTGTTTCTGATAAACCAAGCTTGTCTTGTGCCGGTCTGCGCAGGCGTTTTGTCGCCTCACTACGACCAATCTGCGTGGCTTTTGGGTGTGACAGCCTCGCAGCGTGACACAACGTGTTAGCGTCGTTGCTGGGTCCAGCGCAGACCCAGCCAACCATCGTTTTTAAGCCCGGTATTTCGGAGTTAACCTCTTGCCTCATTTGTTGTCCTGATCATTAGGTTTTCTTGCAAGACACCCTTGGTGGACCTTTCATGGCTGTGTGGTTTTGTGGACGCATTTCCGTAAACATAATTCGCCCACTCACCTTGACGCACACTTGTTGGTATGAGACGGCAAACCACTCTGTGTTTATCAGTCGCTCACAATGCTGAAAACTGCATTGTTGTGCGCCTACTTGGTCGGCATTGGTAAAACTTGTGGTTGTGTGTTCTCGTGCTTTGAGGATCACACGTGTGGCGAACTTTTGCTGTCACCCGTGCCGCCCTCATTGGTGCACACGTGGTTCCGCATTCACACACACGCGAGCAATTCCGTGTAGTTTGGTCAAAATTGTTATTCAAATCGCTTATCCAGTGCATTTCTACCATGGGTTGTGTGGGTTATCGCCCCGAGTAGTGTGCTTGTGGTACGCAGCAACACAAAACCACCATTCTCCTGTTATGATAAGACCTAAACGCCATTCACAAGTATTCCGCAATCCGTGTTTCTTTGCCTTTCAGTTCTTTACCTTCTCGTACTCATTTTCGCGATCCGCTTCGTCAAGTTCTTCAGAATGCCCGTCAGCGCCCTGGAGTTGGCTGTGGTTCGAGCCTAAGACAGTCGTCTTGCATCATGCATTGCATCTCCTGCCTACCCTTCCCCCACGTTCGTGTGTGCACGTCATTTCATATTTTCCCGCCCTGACCTCACCTCCAGGGCTCAATACAACTCTCAGCCTCACTCACCAACCTGTATTTTTGCATAATTGCTTCCTTCTCAAATACTACTCAAATTCCATCGAGTCGGTCAACCGCATTCTCACTGCCATCAATTCCTCCCTTTGTGTTAATCATTTGGATTGATTCCATCCTGCGTGTCTGGCACGCGGGCCTTCATGCGCGCATGCCTGATCGGTGACTATCCACGCAGGCCTTTCGGCATGGATTTCACACCTTAACTGACGTGCACTGTTTGTAGCCATTTTACAATCTTGGGTTCTCCTTTCATTCCTGGGTGTCGTGATGTGACAGGAGGTCGTTTATACATACTTACACGCATTTAGCAGGTCTTAGGGATTTGCACTGGTTTGTTCTTACGTCGTCCATATCCGACCAATCCGAGGGCAGCTGGCCGATCTCTGTTTCTATTAGCTAGTTCGGTGGGCACTTCGTACCAAACGTCTTTTGAATTTTCGTCAACCGAGTATCCTCCGTATTTCACATTTGGGCCACTTTATTGATGATAGACTTCTCCAAGGTACGCATTGCTATTCACAGTATAGACTAATGTGCTCCCTCAAATCCAAACTTTATAGCGCAGATAACACGCCTGTGACTTGAATTAACACACGGGACACGCAAACTGCTTTGTGAAAAAAGTCTCATAGCCTGCTCCCAAAAACCGGGTCTGGGGTTGCAGTGAAGATTTCAGATGATAATTTTCTCTTGAAACAATGAGTTTTTTGCTTTACATGCAATATTTTGGTGCCTGATGACTGGGGATGTGTGTGTGTGTGTTTAGAAGCAAAAGTGGCATTCAAAACATACATGACATTAGTTTTTGAAGGCCACGGAGTTTCAGGTGTCTGATTACCCAGGCTGCGTACTGCTTGTAATGTCATATCTTGAAGGGCTGGAGGTGACGCATCTGCTACTTTCCGAGTTCGGCTCACTTTGATGTACCAAATGTACGATTGTTCTTTAGATCATTGGGTGTTCTTGCGTGGATTCGTCTTGGTGGCTGATGTTTCTGTCGTAGCGTTTGTTATTGTATAGGTCACGGTAGATGTGTGTCTATCAACGCACGATCATCTCCACCGTGTTGGCACAGAAGAATTCAAAATTGCGATGCGCGTGTTCTGGGTGGCATGTATTCACATTTCATTGATGCATTTGTACTCCACGGGACAGTTTTATCAATATTAGTTAGATGAAGTTGTCGCAAATGACACCTGTTGCATCCGCAGAGGATGTCCCTGTGCGGTACTCGAACCGCACCGGTGCTAAGCAACCTGCACTGACGAGGTCCAACCTGAAAAGAGCAGAGACTGGCGGTAATGCGTAGTTAGCATATTTACTTGATGCGGTGATGGCGTGGTTTTACAAAGTAGTAGGTCGTCAGTTTATGTAAGATCGGTTAATATCGCGCTTTGGATGCACTTATTTTTGTGAATTCACTCAAGTAAATCGACTAAAATTCATGATCGCTCAAGCTTGCTAACGATTTTCGCTAGTTGATCACTACAGCTCTCCTTCTTGGCAAAAGGAATTATTGAGCCTTTTATTCCGCCAGCAATTCCGAAATGCAGGCCATAGGTTTGTACAATCGAAAGGAATGAGGTCGGTGGTGAAAGTTTCGCCCAGGAAAGGTTAAACGTAGGATTTGTAGTGTGCGGTGTCGCTCGTTGATCATTTCACATCGGCAGCCAAAATCCTGCGCCACTGTTCCGGTTTGAGTTCGACTCTCGCTTCCGGGTTATCAACCATGCGACGGCAAAGGTTTGTGGCGAGCGCAGTTAGCAATCGGGAGCGAACGCATTTAGCAAGCGCGAGCGAACATGATTCAATTGATTCACGTGAACCCACTTCACGCAACTCGGCTCGTTCAGGGACCGATGCTTAGCGAAGCAATATAAACGCACTCGTTATCCTGTACAGACACACTCCGCTACTGCTTTAATAAATTGGTTGAGCTAGTCGTCATCCGCAGTTCTACTCTCCTGTCGGTCGGGCCGTAGATTGTCGGCCCTCATGTGGACCACTACAGGTTCAACGTGTCGCTTGAGCTTCTACCGTGCTAGTCAGAAGGCCTGGTTATATCACTTAGACGGCCCTGACATTGGTGACGAGTAGCGCATTCAAAGGGCAATGAACCAATAAGATTTTTGCGGTCAAGATGAAAAAACGGTGTGTTTGCGCAAAACTTAGAACAGATGAATATGAATGGGTGTTGCGTAATGAAAGAAGGGCGTCTAAATCGGTCATGAAGTGCTGGGATTGTTTTGCATCACCTCTTGATCTACTCATTTTCTGTTGTTGAATGTGCGCTCAGAGTGCATGGTTCGAATTAAAATATGACTCGCACCATGTGGTCAAGATACTCACAACGTATAAGTAAACCGGAAAATTATTGACATTTGCACAATGGTGGACTTACTGTCCAGTCGACCTACAACAGACTGCGAATGCCAAAAATGAAGTAGCATTGTCTAGCGTATTCGGTTGACATTTCGGAGGGTGCCATGAATGTAGCGAAAAAATGTAACAAACATGTCACTCCGGTTAACGGAAAGAGCAGCAATTCTGGTGAATAGATATGAAAACTTCACCAAATCTGATCGCACTGTACTCTTTCTCGTTCCGACCTTACAAGTCGCTTTCTTGATCGTGTGGACTTGCATCTGCCAATAAATTTCTGTTAAAATTAATCGGATTGACTGTTATTTCTGACTGTGCAGCTACTAAAGTGAGCTTTCCGTGTGCACTTTTGACCAGCAACAGAGTAACTAATTTCCACTTTCAATTCGATGCGCGGTTTGTCTATAAGGTTGACGAGTCTTACAACACTGCATCTCAACTATGACTAACTGAAATGAACATGGATTGCCAATATTCGCTGTTACCAATGAATCCTCATCCACCTCCGCCTTCATTCGCTTCTTCATTGAATTAACTTACGTTTCTTCATTATTCTCTGCTAACTAAATCATTTTGACCGCAGCAAACGCCCTGACGAATTACCCGAAGGTAAATATCGGGCATGGATATGGACCAGCTGGAGGTGGTCGAAGATGGGTCAACTTTTGGTGCTATTCGCCCATCAGCGATTGGACGAAAAGGCGAGGATTCTTATTGGTAGATGTTTTCAGTACAGTTACAATAACCATAGAATTGCTATTTACCATGTTTTCTACATTTTCTGCCAAAAGCTATGCACCTGCAGGAATCTTTTATTTCATTTTTCCTTCGATAAATTAAATAAGTTCGTTATTCCAAGAACCTTTTTTAAATTACTTTAATCTGAACCGCATTTTAAATCGGCCGCGCCTCCACATTATTGGCTATTTCCACGCTGGGTGCACCGTCCATTTCATTGGCTACCAAGGTCACTAGGCATTCGCATTCCGGAGCAGTGTAATTGTTATTTAGCTGAGACGACGAAATGCATTCGTTCCGCACTAGGTTGCTCGAAAATCTTGAAGGGAGGCCAGTATACGTCAACCGATCGTGGTTCAAGGTCACTTTAAGGTAATCAAACCGTGATTCGTGCTCACTTACTCATAGATTGGACCAACTTTCGAAGACTCATGTAAAAGCCCGCCAACTTGTCTGCAACCATAAATCACACGCTCATTGTATCGGTATACAAAACCTTGTCTAACGCGAGCTTCACCTTTCCATCGAAGAACAAAGGCAAGATCTCGTGGAGTGGGCTATACCACTTTTGTCAAAGGACGAATAACATTTCAGAATGTACAGCTGAGAGATGCCTTGAGTGACCTTGACATTGTGGATTAAGAGGGATTGGCGCATGTACGCGTTGCCTGTATGAATGGCGTGAAATGGGAAAATGCGTGGAGAGACCAGTTTCCGATCTGGATATTATGATAATTGTTGCCCAACCGATTTGTGATTCGAACCTCAAAATTTCAGGCAGCAACGAAAATATTTCCTGGATTATTACATATGCGCTCTATGGAGGGACTTACAGATAAATCACGTATAAGGAGCCTATAGTGTCAACAACAGTCTATTTGTTGATTTTTAGGGCAGCAAATTGCTTTGTGCAACCTCAAACCGGCAAAATGAACAGTTACCTTTCAACAGCATGCAGATGGACTATTTTATACTGACACCAAATGGACATTCCCATGGATACGAAAAGGTCACAAAGGAAGTGAATAGACTGGGGAACGTAACTCCAAATTGTTGGGAAAAAGACTGGCTGTGCCGAGGGGCAGAGTCGGCTCGTCGGTCAGGCGAACTTTGAAAACACGCAAGCTCATTGGCTGCTCGATTGTCTGGCATTTTCATGGGCTGTGTTTACTCGGACGGTTGACAGGTGACATGTGAAGCAAACTAGCTGTATAGCGACTAAGAGGGCATGAACTGATACCAGAATATCAGAGGCTTTCTTCTCTGAAGAAGGAGAAAAGTCGAAAAAGATTGTTTGAATTAACTAACGAGTTTGCTTTAAACGTATACAGGTAAAACTGGAGGCGCATTCATTACATTCAGATCCACTACACTTTTCTTTGAACTGTGGCCATACCACATTTACGCAAATTCTCGCGCGAAATTAGGATAGAATCACGTTTACATTGAGAAATTTTCTCTGCCGCCGATATCCGCTCGACTAGTTGTAGGTTAGTTCCACTTAATAGTTCGTATCAATGCACTACCGACAACTTAATGGAAATGGTTTACTGTTGTATCAGCTCGGTAGGTGTTTAAGCGGCACGCCTTGAGCCTTAATTTGAAACTACCCTCCTGCAGCTTAGGCGTCAATTTTCTTCTGAGAATGAATCATAAGTTCTGCCTGGAATCATATTTGGGCGCCCGCGCCGGAGATAGGGACAAAGCTGCGCTTGTGAAAAAACAAGGCTACTTACCAGTAGTAAGTAGCCCAAGACCACTAAATTAATTAAACCCACGAGATGTAAGAAGTCAAAATTGGCGGATGAAAAACGATATTTATAAAATCTGAATCTTAATAAAAGCCAAATGAGGTTCTTAAATGCTCTAAGTTGATTGCTCCATGTCTACTCGACAGGATGATCAAGTGCATCGCCAGTGGTGAAGACCTCGCCGGAGGAGCCGAGCAACACGAGACGTTCAGCAACCACGGCTCCGATCTTGCGGACCTTCGCCACTTCTGGGGGACTCGACGTCAGCGTCGGCTTGTAGTAGGAGAGGAAGCCGGTCACGAAGACCCGATCACCGGGTCGCAGACGCTTCACAAACGGCAGCAGTCTCCGATCGAAGACGTGCACGCGGTTGTAGTACGTGCAGAGTCGGTACTCCACACTGTTGGACTCCTCTGTGTCAACAGCATCTGACGAGTACGAGTTCGCCAGAATTGGGATCCGGGTGCGCACAAACATTGTCGCCCACTGCTGCTCCGGCTTGGAGAGACGATCTAACAACTGAGAAGAATGCTTAATGAAGCACATCGTAGTGACGAACCAGAAGGCCGACGAAATATTTGGCCCAGAAAGCCTACCTTCAATTCAGCTACCGTTCCAAGAAGGTTTGCTCGATTTATATTGCCACCCTCGTTGATCCGCAAGGCGGCTAGGCCCTTCGGAGGCGGGGATCGGGTTTCGGCGACGTCTGGCATGTCCAGCGCCGTGGAATCTGGGGCATTTTCGCCCTCTGGTGAAGGGCCTTCAACGATGGAGGCGAATTCGCGCCGAGGAAAGACTAGTCGCGAACAGCCCTGGCGCACCCACGCGACCCAAAGCAGCGATCGATGGAGTGGCGCCATCAGAGCTACCTGTGAGTGGAAGACCAGTTACTACTCATTTGAAGTTGTCAGATTGGTGTTACCAAACTGGCCAAAAATCTAGCACTTAACCACAAACATGCTCGACTGGGTATAACGTTGAACACGAAGCCACTGCTAACACATTGAAGAGAAATCGGTGGATCGATAAAATGTGTTGAACCCTCAAATTATTTAGGATAGGTAATGTGCTAGTAGTTTTGCCACAGCGAACTCAAATTACGTTATTCAGTTGGTCAAGACAAGAAAGACACAAGATATCACCATCCATGATTTCGACTTAGAAAATTAAGGAAATAGATAAAACCTAACGCAGTCGTCTAAGATAACACCTGCACATATAACTGGCAGTGAGATTGTAGATTGCAAGTACGACTAGATTACACTGCAGATTTGTGGATTTCATGGATTTACAGGGGTTGGACAAATTGAGAAGAATTGAAGTAGGAGATAGACTATAGAAGTAAACCGAAGGAAAAAAGCAGTTTGGAAGGGATCGTGAACGACGATAAAGCGACCGAATTCAGACAACCACATTTAACTTAAACTTTTGTTGCAACGCTGAATGAAAAGGAGACCCATTAAGCAAACATTTAATGAAATCTGCCTGTCCGAATCGGATCAAACAAGGGCTTGCAATTTCAATGTGTGGAACTCAATTCAGGAGCGTTCATTCCCACGCGCAATACTTGTATACAATGCATTAAGTGAGCATTTGGATAATGCGTGGATTTCTATTAGCGCGCACAAAGTTGCGTTTATATGAGGGGCACAAATTGCCGACGCTTAATCTCGGCGGTTGTTTACGTCAAGGGCTGTCACCATCGTTCCCATTTTAACATTAATTTAGAAAACACACAAATTACACGCAAAATACTAAGTTAGATTTAAAAATCGATAAAACACATCGCCTATTGAAGTGCTAAGTCTATGGTCATTGCCATATTCCAAGTTACGGATTCTGCAATTATATCAACATCGCGGACACATCAGCGTCTCAGAATAGAATTAAAGGTAATCTGTGGATGGTGTAGCAGAAGAATAGGTTTAGTCCTACACGACCACATCTAACATTCAAAAAAAGCTGACAAAATATAAAAAATCCACAACGATCTGCTCAGACAAGTGCAGCTTTGCAAAAAATGTGGTCAGGGGGTAAATATAGTAGGCCTTTCATAATGACTTACACAATTTACTAAAAATGGCAACATGAAAAATCAGAAAAGGTAGCAGTCAAATCAAAAATTTGACAAATGTTCAGTCGAGGCAAAAATGAAACACCACCAAAAAGTGGGAATTGAGAAAAGGAAGCGACTGAAAGGATGAACATTGTAAGCGACTACATAATTAACTATTAAATATGTAAGCTACAGCTTATTCTACGTAAAATGAATAAGGAAAGATATATTGTTAAAACCCAATGCAGTGAAGGATTCGTAATTACTAACACAGCCTTATTTTCGGAGTAAACATGCAACAGACAATCGACATGTCCACAATTTAAACAACTTCGGCTACGAAAAGAAATAACGAAATATTAACACTTTCACGTTTCAAAGTGATAACACATAAAATCTCGAGTAAGTAGCCTACGCGCATTAAATGGTATTCTACCACGTGATAGGCTCATAGCCTAACTAATCATTATAATGAAGGACATCAAAAGAACAAGCCACAATAGTGGACACATTACTTAGCAGGAAAATGACACTTAATTTTATGTCTTAGTTAAAAGCGTGGCTAAACTAAGGTGCCACAGCCTAAAACTCTGATTATATTTTTAATTGAATGTAATCCAAAACGAGGTGATCTCAACAGCCAATGAAATTGTAGAACAGCAGACCAATGAGTTCGTAGCATATTCTACCTTATCGCTATATAGTTAGTCTCACGTATTCGGATTTTACCAACATGATTAGCTGCCTCTTAAGCGTTATTGGGGCCATTTTCTACACTTACGTTGTGTGCTTTTTATTGTGGCCGGTCCTAGCATACTACGTGCTTCGATTCTGCTTGAGTAGAAGGGGCGATTTGAAGAGAGCTGGAGAATGGGCTGTTGTGACTGGAGCAACCGATGGCATCGGAAAGGCGTTTTGTGAACTGCTGGCCAAAGAAGGTCTCAATGTCTTCCTTATCAGTCGCTCAGAAGATAAGTTGAGAGCTGTGGCTGAATCACTTGAGAACAAATACAAAATCAAGACGAAGGTTTTTGTTGCTGACTGCACGAAAGTAAGTTTCCTTTTTAGAACTCACATTGACACCAGGTACGCAAGTGTCAACTTGTAACGTTTGTTTGTGATGTTTTAGGATGATTTTTATGAGCGGTTGCAAAGTGAGCTCTGTAGTCTGTCGTCAATTTCCTGTCTTTTCAACAATGTGGGTTTGGCCTACAAACACCCAGACGACCTCTGCACCAGTGACTTCCTCACTCCCGGTTTTTGTCAAGACATTATCACAGTCAATGCCACGACCCTTACAAAAATCACACGCCTTGTGCTCCCGAAAATGATTAACGATCCACTGCCCACCCCTGGTGTCTATCGTTACATCATCAACATTGGCTCCTTTTCTGGTACCTTTTCTGTTCCCTATTTTACCGTTTACTCCGCTTCGAAGGCCTATGTTCAAAGCTTTACAAAAGCTCTTGCTGGTGAACTAAAGGACACATGTGTCCGAACCCAACTCTTCACACCTTCATACGTTGCTACTAACATGTCTGGTCTTAAGCCTACGTCATCAGTGCCTTCGGCAATGACCTACGCGAATTCGGCGCTGTCCATGATCGGAGTGGAGGCAGAGGGATGTGGCTACTTTAATCACGAAATGTTTTCTCGTTTCATGCAATTGATACCCTCCTGCTATCTGTCCGTTGCTCTGTCAAAGCGCATGGCACGTTCTCGCGAGAGGTGGTTCCGCAAACATCCTAAGAAGGATAACTGAGCACTTTGCTGCTTCGGAATTAGTGTCTTTTGAGCATATTCCAATGAAATGGGTTCTATTTAACGTTGTGACTTTTCTTCTAAATTGCCGCGTCGGTTTGATTGGGGTAAGTCTCAGCATAGGAGTTTAGTATTGGGCTACCTCGCAGCTTTGATTATTTTGGCAATCGCATCGTCTTAGATCAAAGAGAATTTAAGCGATGGCGGGCACAGTCACTCATCCGTGAGACAGAAGTACCGAAAGTGTGTCACGGCTGATAAGCAAATGTCAACGTACTAAAGTTTGTGGCATTGATTGTCAACAGGAGTAGATTCTGTCAATTAGTCTTTATGATGGCGGTGCTTTGTGCTCTTTCGTGTGACAGGTGACCACACACAGCAACAAATTAGGCAGAGACTGCGTCAACTGTGTAGGTTGTATATTTTCTTGTTTGGGTTTTGGTGTAGTGGGTCTGAGCCGGTTGGATGTTTTGGGGAATTAAGTAAAGTTCCAGGTGCCCAAGTGACTAACTTCACCCACTTCTTTGGTTTCATTGATTGCATCGAATTCCGTCTCAGTTTCCTCCCTGACGCTTAATTCCTTCGGATTTTCTGGCAATAAATCGGTCAGATGTGACAACCGTATCGCCAAGCCATTTTAAAAGCATTTGATAATTAAGCAAACCAAGAAACCAACGCAAGATCTGTGGTAACTGTAGCGTCTGGTGCTTTGTGGTCTCTGGCATCTTCTGATTCACGCGCTTGATGCTACCTGCATCGATCAGCCCAATAAAGCCGTCTTGAAACCGTCGCAGGATTCAAGACGGCTGAAGAATTGTTCGTCGTCGTCTTTGTAAATGTCATTAATACATACGCTGACGAGGTCAAGATCACGTGAATTAGTTCAATGGACGTTTAAGCGATTTTTAATGTATCTGGAAACTCAGTCCAAATTTACTCAAATCTATTAGGAGTGGGCACTCTCAATCCTTCAAAATAGGAGCTCCAAGGCTTATGGGACAGCTTCTAGATCAATGGGCTTGCACTGACCAGCACCATCCACAATTCGGAATATCAGCTGCTACCCATGGCATAAGATCGGTTGCTGGTAGCTTGAATTTGTAGAACGAAAGCTTTGAGTGGTGCCGTTGCTATGAAATGACGACAGCGCTTTCGATTGCCTGGTGGCACTTAGCCTATATCTAGTGTAGACTTGAGTCGCTGAATTTTTTACTGCCAACATAAAGGCCTATGCGCTAAAGGAAACAACTCTGAAATATATCAGGAAAGCATGTGACTCGAACGGGCCTTGAGTGAAGTTGGTCATTCGCGCGATAACGGCCTCCGCCTTTTTAAATTAGTCTTCGGTAGGCATGGATTCCAGGAGAGTAACCTGTTACTAAGTGCCTCGATAAAAATCAACGACTCCTGAGATACCCTCAGACATAAGCGGCATTTGACTGGATCGTCGAAATAATCAATTTGTCTGAAAATCACCGGTTCGCTTGTAAACAGTCCTCAATCCCTTGCTGTCTTCTGTGTTCGATAGATTGAAATTTTGTCGATTACAATGGTGTTTCATCAAAGCGTACACACACCAAGTCCTCATCCTTGATTCTAGAGTCGCGATTCAGATTTGATATCCAAAATGCATTTGAGTTAAATGCTGTTGGACTCCGCTGTTTTTCGGCAAAATGTTAATCTTGCTACCTTTTTGCATTCCTCTCCCCACTTGATTTACTGAGAGTTCAGACGTGTATTCTGATCAACATGAGTTTCCTCTGATCGACGAGTGGTCCTTGTACCCAGCTGGCCATTCTGGGTCATCGCATAGTTAAACTTGACTCTACTTTGGGCCAAATAAATGTCGCTGCATCTCGGTAGCGTACTTGAGCGCTGCAAAATGTAATCATCCAAAGGTCCAACACGCAAAATCGCTGCGTGAACCGCTGTTCCGACGATTGTGTGCTGAACTGTCATGGCTTTTCTCGGCAGGAACATCTTCACGTGGAAGACGTCCGCGAATCTGCCCCACGAACGTGGGTTTTGGGCTATTTAAGTGAGCTTTCCTCTCCTTGCTACAGATGATTTGCTGGCAGTGATAACTAAATCACTTAAATACAATATCACACACAGCTTCTAATTCCAGTAAAGTTTTTCCATTTAAATACCAAGGACTCTAAATAAGAAGTCGTTTATTTTTCTAACTGATCAAGTATACTGACAATCCTTCTTTTTGGAACTTCAATCTGACGCTCTGTGTCATCAGAACTTCGTGTTTGTGAACATCACAGTGAGATGCTTCGTCCACGATGAGCTTGACAATGGAAGATGCATTGACACCACCACTTCAGTGACCCCCCATAGATACCAATCACACTTATTCAGTATAATATTCTTGGTAATGCACTTAATGGGGTACAGATAACTGAAACCATTCAATGAAGGCGAGAATCATTTTACAAGGATACCAGCATCTTCCATCGTGTCACCCAAGAATATGGAAATCAGTCTTATTAAATAAGGTGACGCGAACTCTCTGTCATGCTCCGACAGGCTGTAATGAGGAAGTGATTACATGTGCATCTACAAGCGAAGTTTCGAATAATTTCCCTTTTCCAATGACGCCATGTATTCAGTATCCATCGTCCAGTCTATTCCGCATTTTCGTTATCTTAAAACACAAGTTGCCTTCATTTGTTCTTGCATGACATGGATTGCTTGTCGATGCAGGTGCTTTTCGTTTTTATTTCAATTAAAATGAATTCAGAAATGATTTATTATACACATTGCTGGTTGACTGCAGCATCCGTGATATGAATGTAGATGGCACTAAAATCTCCAAAAATGAGAACCGCAATTCGGTTTCTCAAATTGGGAAGAAAATAAAGCCACATACTATATTTATGCTAAAACAAGTCGTACCATGATAGAATAGGCTTGGAATTTCCCGATTACTGTGTGCAATTTTGAGATGATCATATTGTATATTGTGGTGGTCGGATTTGGACTGCTTCGACTTGATCACATTTTATTTTGGAATAGACGTGCAATGCTGATGGATCTGCACTTTTAGGTGGTTAGTTTGGGATAGACACAACTACTTCGAATTAAACAAATGTCTGCCAATATCTTTGTTCAGGACACGTCAGGCCGAGTCACTCAAGAATCACCTTTGGTGATATTCACACTTAGTAATTGCACGAAATAAGGTGAATTATCGACGTGGAACAGTAGCTTAAAAGTAAAAAATGGAAGCACTGTTGAACTGCAATTACTTGCTTTAGGACCATTACTCAGTTTACAATTATAACTAATTCGAACACCTTTTGATTATCACAGCCAATTTAGTCCACCGAAATGTGATAAAAAAAATTAAACACGTTAACATTTTAATTTGCAATAGAGCATAGATCATGTATGTCTCGTATTGAAATAGTTTTCGTTAGAGTATCTACATGACGAATTAAACCCCGGCATTGACCACCAAAAAGCAATTTAGTATTTTTAAAGATTCAACGAGAACAAATGTCCCAAACCGGTGATCAGGTGGAAAAAAAACTTGTCCTACGAATTAGAAAGAGAGGAATTTTGATTTACAATGCTTCTACTTGCCGATGTTCAAATCGAAGCGAAATTGGCTTGGATAAATTTAGCTCATATCGTGCAGTCAAAATTCGTGTGCAGAATGGAACACAGGAACTGTCCATGCAATTAAAAACTTCCTTGATAAAGCATCTGTAAGATAAGTGACGATTAAGTCATGCTAAGTGTATTTAGGTTAAATCAACACCTTCTTCAAAATTTAGCTGATTGTGAATTTGCAGTAACAATTATTATAATTCGTTTTTAATTTTGTTTAATTACTTATTTTTATTTTTGAGCACTAATGACCATTCTTCCTTTACAAAAAACTTGGATAATATAGCCCTATTACCAGATATGGGCGATGAAAAATAACCGAGGAAACTTGTTGTGTTTGAATAAAATTTAAAAAGGATAAATTCATATAAACGAAAAGATCAAACTTTAGACGCAGCAATCAGACTTCATTAATTATTTATGTATGCGGTAAAATGTTTAGCCTTTACTTTTTTGCATTTTAAAAATCAGGTCTCAAATGAATTTGTATTTCTAATAATTTTTATGTTTGTTAACTAATGAAAATCGTAAACAAAATAGTAGGAGTTATGGCTCATACAACTGAGGTATTCTTGTACTTGACATTTTAGAAGGGTTTAACTAACAGGTTGTGATTGGTAATGCCTTTATTATGTTTGTTTGTTGGAGTTGCTTGGCGTAAGATGATCTAAGTAGCCAATAAAATTGTTGAACACCAAACCAATGAGTTAGGTGTCAGGGCGTTTATTTGATATAAAGAGCTCGGTCTTTAAGGTTAATTGCCTTTACTCTGCTTTTTATTGCGATGCTTTGTTTCCTCTTAAGTGTTGTTGGAGCGCTTTTCTGTGGTTACATTATATGCTTTTTACTGTGGCCGGTTCTAGCTTATTTCGTGCTTCGTTTCTTCTTAAGTAAGAAGGGCGACTTGAAAAAGGCTGGGGAATGGGCTGTGGTGACTGGAGCATCCGATGGCATCGGGAAGGCATTTTGTGAACTACTGGCTAAAGAAGGGCTAAATATCCTCCTTATTAGCCTCCCTGAAGATAGGCTAAACTCGGTTGCCGAGTCTCTCGAAAGCAACTTCAAAGTCAAAACCAAGGTTTTTCCCGCTGACTGTGCAAAGGTGAGTTTTTTTTTTTTAAATTCATAGCACCGATTCGTGTTCATGCTAATATTTTGCCCTTTGGTCATGTTTTAGGATGATTTTTACGATCGGTTACAATCAGAACTGGCTAGCCTCTCCTCTATATCCTGTCTTATCAATAATGTCGGCGTTGCCTATGATCACCCAGACGATTTCTGTAGTGAAACGGTCACTCTCGGTTTCTGCCAAGACTTGATTACCATCAATGTCACAACGCTCACCAAAATCACGCGATTGGTACTTCCCAAGATGATCAACGATCCTCTTCCAACACCTGGTGTTAATCGTTATATCATCAACATCGGATCTCTTTCTGGTCTCCTTTCGATTCCCTATTTTGCGGTTTACTCTGCCTCCAAAGCCTACGTTCAAAGCTTTACCAGAGCTCTTGCTGGTGAACTAAAGGACACGTGCGTTCGAACCCAACTCTTCACGCCGTCATACGTTGCCACCAAGATGTCTCATATGGAACCCTCGTCTTCAGTGCCATCAGCAATGACCTACGCGAAGTCGGCGCTGTCCATGCTTGGAGTGGAGGCGGAAGGGTGTGGCTACTTTAATCACGAGATGTCTTCTCGCTACATGCAATTGATACCGTCGTACTACCTCTCTTCCAGTTTGGCCGATCGAATGTTACGTGCCCGCGACAGGTGGTATCGTCAAAATCTGAAGAAAGATAACTGAGTGCTGCGTTACTACTTCTACTATTTATCATGTTGATGTAACCTAATAAACTCCTTTTCTTACCTTTTTTTAAATTTACTTATCTGATTTAACCGGGGCCATACCGTAGTGCGTTTGGTTCCGGCGACTTGGTTTGCAGCCAGTAGGCAATGTCAGTTTCCGAAGTTTCTTTTTACACCTCATTGTTTGAGCCCAAATCACAGTTTTAGTAGTCACAAATCCGTAAATAGTTTTCGTCTCGACCTGCCTCATTTAAAGTAGCCTGTTTGTGCGAATAAAGGCGACATGGCTGGAGTGTGCCTCCAATGTGTAACTTAACTGGTATCCTACTCTGATTCTCTTGATTTGGGTCATAAAATGCAATTACGCGTGGAATTTGTGGGGACGCGGTGTTTACGATGCACTTGTTGACTATCACGACTAGTCATTCCCACACATTCATCACGGAAAGTGGTATGGGGATGTCGTGAATTGAAATTGAAATAAACACCATGAATACCCCATTTTGCTCTTGCTTGTTTTCACGTGGGTATTGTTTTGATTCAATAGCACAAATTCAAGTGCAGTTAAAAAAAAACAGACAAGACGGTAGTGGTAACTTGCATCTAGGAGTTATCATCGATTTAATCTGCGAAATCTATAGATTCATCTCAGTAGGTGTCATCAATGTGACCCACATCCTATTGGCTGCTAGTGAAGGGGTTCACGCTGCCCACCTCTACCTCTCAATTCGCAACCAGCATTTGAGCATATTTCACTTGTGGTCCATGGTTCAAGTACACATTTTAGCATTTGTAAATTAAATACCCAGTTCTAAAAAGGGGCCACTTTCAAAATTTTATTCCTACTCAATCAGGTTGCTTAACCACCTTTTGTAACTCACAAAAACCGAAGTGCACAATGCATGAACTGTTTCCCTTATGATCACCCGCAACTGTGTAACGCGGCACGCCACTATCTAGGTACATAGGTTTCGGAAATTTCGGATTTTAACCGTCTTTGTCCAATATCCTCCGGCTTTTTAAAATTTAAACGGAGATTTATGAGTGGTTCATCTGGCAGTAGGAATTGAGTTGAAAATTCCATATTCGAGGTGAGTAAAGAAAACCATGTAGCATTACCAGCTCCTAGCTGCCTGCTTTCACAGATTATTCCATAGTGTTTACCCGAAATGAGTCCACAATTACTGTCGAATCTCAAAGTCTTCGTTTATTTATCCTCGACGACTTTGATTGAATCCCCAGCCAGCCTGGTTTAATTTGTCGTTGTCGGATGGCACTTGAATAATATCAACACAAATGCAAAACATCACATTAACTCTCAGTGACCTGTAAATGTTAATGAATTTACGTCATGATGGGTTCCGAGTGATTAGCTACAGGGTAAAGTTAACAATAACATGGAATTTTCAAAAGTACATGCCGCTTTCATCGAACGGTTAGTTGCACCCCACCAGGGTTAGAAAATTGTTTGAATTAGGTGGCAATAAACTTCAAAAAGGAGTGGGCTCATTGAATTTCGCTTGACCTGGAATTTGAAAACACTGAAGAAATCTACCTGCATTAATTGTAGAATGAATCGGTACGCCGTTCATAAAACTGGAGTGGACACAAAATAACTGTCGAAAATGCATCCACTACGAGGTTAAATTCCTTTAATGTATTATGGTTTTGTGTGTACAGTTAAGATAAGCGTTTTACTCCGATTTCAGTTGTTAAATTTCGTAATAAAAGACCACAATTCGCAGGTTGACGTCTGTGACCAGTCCAATGTAACATCAACCTACCAATACGGCGGAGAATTCATCAGTAAACAGCCAAAATTGTGACCGTTTAGTCGTTATTCTTTACCCCACATTTTGTTTCATTTTATTTCCCTCGTACATTGCTCTAAATTTACTGTATCAAGTGATGACACTTCCCGTTGCGGTTCTGCCTCATCAAAAGATGCGATTTGAAGAAGGCCGGTGATTGGGCAGTGGTTTCCGGAGCAACTAATGGCTTCGGAAAGACCATTTACCAAATACTCGCCAAGGGAAGCCTCAGTATCAACTTTATCATTAGCAGGAAAAAAATAAACTCCAGATTGTGTCGAAGTGCATTTACATCCTTTGTTGCTGATTACTTAAAAGTAAATTCATAAGTTTTTTCGTTCCAGCCATGTGCTGATTACTTAAATTCAGCGTACAAAATTCAGCCAATTAGCATCAAGTTACTAGTCGTAAATTGCAAAAAATATCTTAGAAGATAAAAACACCTTCAAAATTTTTCTTGACGAATTTGGGTAGATGATGTGTGACTACACGAGCTACTTAAATTCTACTGTCATTAGATATGTTTTACTGTCCTCTTTATTTCTTTGAATCTATTTTCGTTGTTTTAATGAATTATGCATCCTTTCAAGTCTGTTGACTCTGAAGCGATTCCGAGTGTGCCAACGGTAAACTTATTAATTTTACACTTTTTTCTAGCTGATTTTAATGTTAAATTTGCTGATGTTTTCCAGTAATCAAACTTGTTCTGACCATTTCATTTGGAGAATCAACATTTGATAGAAATTCTGTTCTATTCTCGTGTTTCGCAGAACTACTCATCAATTTTTTACGTGAATGCTCTACGACATTTTGGAGAGAGACGCATTGGGCGACAATATCTTATTACGACTCTACCACGGCGGCAAGCAGTGCTGTTTACAGATACCTGCCAAGTGACAACAAGATAGAAAAGATAGTTAAAAAAACTGTCTTTATGAAATACACATCCACCATTCACATTTCAAGGCCACTTCAAGGTAACTCGTTCCCAGTTGGCGCTAGTTTAGTGTAGAGAATGGACAAAACACAATTTGTGTATATTGTTAACCATCTTTACCCAATGCTTCTATGTGATCATGTCTGATGTTAACTTCTTTACTCACGTATATTTCATTTACGAAATAAACAATAGGAAAAAACGCGATTTTCGATGATATTGTCATTCCAAGAACTTAGTTTCTTTTCCCTATACCTTATCCCAGCACACCATTTCAAATCGACCTTATACATTAGATTGGCTAATTCCTCCCTGCTTTCGCGTTTGAATATATTTTTTGTCAAGGTTCGGAAAAATTTGAAGAACGTCTGCTTTTGACGTATTTATAAGTCATGCTGGTGCATTTCGATGAATCCTGTTACTGAAAGTTAATCTGCCGGGATCTAAACGAACTTCTTTGAGTTTACGTTAACTCCCAAATTTTCGTTGTGGTCGAGCTTGTTCCGTGAAAACAGTTTGTTATTCTTTAATAGAGACAAAAGAATAACAAACAGTTTGTGTAAGGTTATTAAATTTATCAACGTTGTTGGCACATATGAGACTCTGCCATAAGCTATAAATTGGAATAAATCAGCCATACGTTAAATACGTTGATTTAAAGTGTACGGCTGGAGAAATCCCGGGATAAAATGTTACTGTCGGTGAAATTTATCGACTGAAACCTTTAATCATAAGTTGCTAATCAGAGCCAATACCGAATCAGATAAATAAGCCAATAGGAGGGCAAGCTTACCCTACCTTCGCGTAAAGTGTCCAGCATGGTCATCAATTATTTCAGCCAAATTCAATGCTATTACGATGATTTACTGCTTTTGAAGTGATTAATATTTTGACCAAATCACTGTTAAATGTAATGCTTGGGATGCTATCAAAAATTGCATGCCCAATGTCGAGTCTTTTCACATAAAATTACTTTCAGCAACGTCATTATTGGTGAGTAGAAACGAAAACATCACGTCAGCATTGCTGTCGGTTTGCGTAGCAGCTATAACTTGTAGGCCATTTGAATTCCTACAAATGGGGTTTTTTGCATGTATCGAATGAACGTCTGCCACAAGACCACCGAAGCTTTTCTGAACTTACCTACAACCAATAAACCGGGACTGAATACCAACCGGAAGTTTCATCCATTACGGACAGCTCTTGATTAAAAATATTTACAAATTGGTATCAAAAAGAGAACAGGAAAATTTCATCAGACAGATTCTGGCCCAGTCCCCTCGCTACCTCGAGAAACTGAAGTAGTCAACAGATTTTCGGATATTGACGAATTAAGCACAATCACCAAAATCATTGAACACTGCATTCTAGAACACCCACCACTTCCTCTGAATTAATTACATCGAAACTCTGACAAAAGGAAAAAAATAACTGAAGACCTGAGGGGAGACGAGCAATTTAGTGTGAGGCACAGCTTCAAAGCACACGCCTCCATCGCAAATAATAAAAAGCCATATTCAACAACGGTACGGTGACTGAATTCATTAATTGCAGATCTGGTTTAGAACAGGTCCTTTCCGTGTAGATATCGGTCTGCGTGACCAAAGCTACGGCCACAAGCTTCTAGTACCAAGTTTGAATGATTCCTTTTAATGTGAACTAGGACAAGTTCTCAGATCACGACGTGCAAGTACTCACGAACTTCTCAAACATTTTGACCCGGAACCGGAAACTGTGGGTCTGTAGCACACAAGATATAAAACCCAAGCTGAATCAACTACAGCTCCCTTCCATTTGCGTCTAATTTGCGTCTTTTTACAAATTACCAACGAACAAGCAAGGACATGGCTATGGTCGAGCATAAATGAAAATTAGGTCACTCGTTTTCAATGAAACCACAACGTCACATCAGAAATCTAAACTAGAAAGAAGCGACCGTTTGAAAAAATGTTAGTGCCAGCATGATAAATTACAATAAATTTGAATAGACTGGGTGGTTCAATGATAAAAATGCATCTTTCTAGCGATTCGATATTTAATTTCTCAACCAGAATAGTCGCACCTGGAAAACGCGTGTACTAAACTGACTCAGAATGACCAATCAAGGATTTGCATCAACTAACCAATGAGAACCAGTTATAGCAACGCATTTTAAGAAAGGTGTGTACTGCAGTTAACCACATCAGTACTTGTCTTATTAACGAAATGATCTTCTGCATTTTTGCTGCCATTGTATTAACTTCCATTGGTTACGTTCTCTTCACTTTACTGGGGCCTATTTTAACATACTTCGTGTTGCTGTTCTGCTTCAGTAGAAGAGGCGATTTGAAGAAGGCCGGTGATTGGGCAGTGGTTACCGGGGCAACCGATGGCATCGGGAAGGCATTCTGCCAACTTCTTGCCAAAGATGGCCTCAACATCTTCCTCATCAGCCGCAACAGAACCAAACTCCAGACTGTGGCTGAGTCTCTGGAGAAGCAGTACAACGTCAGGACGAAGATCTTTGTTGCTGATTGCACAAAGGTGCGTTTGCTGTGTTGGGCCCAACATATTAATGTGTTTATCATGCAATGCTTGACTTTATGATGACTTGTAGGATGACTTCTATGACGAGTTGCAAAGAGAACTCACCGGTCTGTCATCGATTTCCTGTCTTATCAACAACGTTGGCATGTACTACAAGTATCCAGACGACTTCTGCAACAGCGATTTTCTGACTCTTGACTTCTGCCAAGACATGATCACAGTCAACGTCACAACCCTCACCAAGATCACGCGTCTGGCACTTCCAAAGATGGTCAGCGACCCTCTGCCCACTCACAGTGTTCATCGCTACGTCATCAACATCGGTTCTCTTGCTGGTCTTCTCGTAAACCAATACGCTGCAGTCTATTCAGCAACGAAGGCCTACGTTTGCAGCTTCACACAGGCTCTGGCTGTTGAGTTGCGCGATACGTGTGTTCGAGCTCAGATCTTCACGCCGTCCTATGTTGCCTCCAACATGTCTCACTTGAAGACAGCGTCTCTGATTGCCCCGTCGGCTCTAACCTTCGCCGACTCCGCTCTGTCCATGGTCGGTGTGAAGACCGTCAGCTGTGGCTACTTCTACCACGATTTCAAGTACCAGCTGCTGCGTTTGATGCCAACTTGTCTTTTCACATCAATCGTCACCAAAATTATGTTTCGTGTTCGCGAAAAGTGGCTACGGGAAACCAAGGAAAAAGTTAACTGATTTCGAAAGCACTACGGCATATGTTTCTTGTAATTTTGGAAAAATCAATCGTTTTTTAATCTGACCTCGAGACCCACTTACTTGGAAAAAAGGGGTGGAATAAATGTTATAATTGTTTGGATGACATTGGGTTTTGCCAAAAGATGTTTTTTGTGAAAAGTTTGACAAAAATGAGTCAATTGACACTGCGCTGTCTGGTACTGATTATTTTGGAGGCTGTTGAGTAGCAGTGCTCCGCAAACCCCACCTGACTTTTCAAACACTCGCTCTAATTGGTCAAACGCATGAGGGCGGTGTCACGAGCTAACCAAGCGCTTATCACCTCGGTAGCATCCGTCAGTCAGACATCGAGGGGGAGTGTGTTACTGGTAATCTACAACAAGAAATTTCGCTAGTGAATGTTGATGCAAAGCACACGCCAGGCATCTGTATCACTACGTTAGATGCATATGGACGAACTAGCGTCTGCGAGTTTGGACGTGTCTATTGCTGCTCATTTCGTACGCTACATCTTTTTTTAATTAAATAGGTGATTGGTCGCTGTAAACTTATTTACATATTGCCAAGAGGTTTTTACCAGCGACGTCAAGGTGCACAGCAGTGTTAATTGCTTTCCGTGTAATCGACCTCAATTTAATTATTAAAGTAAGGAAACAAGTGACAGGTTGAGTGACAGAGAATAGTTGTGACGCAAATTAAGCTGATAGACCAGTTTTTAAGCTGGAATCTTGTGACTTTTACGGTCTTCATGAAGTGGTTATTGTGACTGAGATAAATTATTGGTGCATTTCAAGGTCATATCAAGGCGACACACCAGGTATTGGCGCTAGCACGTGCGAATTTTTGAGAAATGCACGATCTCTTCAGGAGGGCAGTACATCTTTTAATGCATGCAACACCGAAAGTAGTGACATGTAAAAAACCTTAGATACCGGGTTGTCAAAACGGGCATGTAAGTTCATTAGCCGAAGACAAATTTGTAACTGAACCAAATGCATCAACCCCACAAGACGCGGCTGGTTATGCGTGCGGAAATTTGAATTTTTCTGGGTCGTCAAAAACAACAAGTATTACACCAAGATTGTCTAAAATTTACTATTTGAGTAAAAGCCAATTTGACTAAAAAGTTGGAGTAAAAAGCCTATTTGACTATTTTGAAAAACAAAAACATAAAAAACCTCTCAAGTTTTCATAGTTGCTGTTAAAATGGCCGTTTGCACCCTTGGTAACTTGCCACACCACTGTGTAAAAATGGAGACGCATTTTACACCAAATTCAAACATTGCACAATTAACCATGCTCCCATGGTAATCTCAAATCTCCCATATTCATGCTCCAGAAAGAAATAAGTTTTTAAACTCGTAGGTAGCTACCAAGTCACTTAGAATAGAGGTTGCACCTTCTAACCAAGCGTGCAGACATAACCATAGTATTTCAACTCCAGAAATTAGTAGATGATAAGATAGCGATAAATCATTCCGTAGGAATACAAAAGCGTTTTTAACTGCGTTGGAAACCGAGATATTTTTAGGGAATTGTGTGAATTGAAAACCGAACATTGACGATGCGCACAATTAGAGTGCATTGATTTAAGAGTTGAAACAACGACAAATTAAGTTAATCTAGGTTTATAGACTGTTGTTTAATATAAATTTTAATAAATTCCAATTAAAAACTGGACGGACAACCATGCACAATAGCGTAGTTTCATGTTTTTGTGTAAGTTCGTCAAAATAGCCTTTTCGCAGGATCACTTTTGAGGTGCCTGAGCATGGCCTCACCCCAAAATGTTCGTAAACTGTCAGGCTAATGCTGACTCTTTTACCACGTTTAGCAAATCTAACTAGAAGCAGCTTCTGCTCAAATCTCACTGCCTCGATGCCTTTTCTGTTGACTGTTCTCCTAAACTGATCTTTTCATTTTGAGAAAAGGGTATTTTCCATATTCTTTATAGAAAAACCTCTAGCAAATGCCATATCTCTCGCAAAACTGTAAAAAAACGTGAGCTTTAATTTTAAAAGAGAAAAAGTAGACATTTACCAGTATTATTGCACTAAATAATTAGTACATTTAAGTACATGAGTACCAATGACCACATCTGTGGTAGTCAAATGGTTTTTCCCTGCAGTAATTAGGTGATCCGGATCGGTTATTGTCCACGAATTTACAAGGCACTAAACAAGTTTTGTCGATCTGACCTACATATTTAAGTAGTCCTCTTCATTATCCCCACAAAAATCATGGATTTGTTCAGAAAATCTCTCCCATTTTGTCAAAAGACTCTCACAAGTGTAAACGAGCACTAATCAACCAACCCACCTAAAAATCGACCTATGCAGTTAAGAGCAGCAAGTTTACTCAAACTCAATGCAATAGCGCGTGAGAAATTAATAAACTGCAATTCATGAGTTTAAAAACACAGCTTTGTGTTTTTGAAAGGGATGTGCATAGCAAACAAAAGCGGGGTGTTATTTCACTAGATTATAAGGTTCATAGTCACTCAAATTACGAGGTGATAAATTACCCACGTTCGTGTTATATAAATGCCGTGTTTCCATTCACCAGTTTTTTTTAAATTTCGACTAACTAAATACTGGCATTGAGCAAATTAATAAGGACGATGTTTGCAATCAATTGTGTGCCAGTTGTTAGGCACCTCAAGACGTCGAACAAGAATTTTGTCATTTGAATTCATTTTAACTAAGCCAAAACAGACCATGGTCATTCATGTAGCATTTCCTTACCTGTATGAATCGCAGTTCTGTTTAACAAACAGATGTCAGACTAAGAACCAAAGGAATGCTCTTTAATTTCGGGGTCTTACTTGTCAATCCCGAAGGTCAAATTTTAACTCGGAGAAAATTTGGGTTACAAAACACCGGTATTATAAAAGATGGTGCTACGAAAATTAACCAGTTTAGACGGAACAGTTCAAAGATGGCTCACATCAGCAACACACAGAGGCTTAACTATTCCAATGCAACCGTTAGTTGAGTGGTAAATAATGAAACATGAACCATACTTATTTTCAATCGGTTGCAAAATTTTAGTTAAGTTAGTAAGTTTTTAAGGTCTGTATGGGCTGACATAATCTGGCTTACAAATTGGATCCAAAATACAGTTCACTTGATGTGGTGTGCCAAAAAGTCCAAACATACAAATAACTAAATAACGAACGAAACCAAATCTGATAGGGAATGTGACTACTCGTGAGCTATACTTGGATTATAAGTAGCTAAAAAGTTTTATGGGAAATATTCTCTATTATATTTGACTGTTTTGATTAGCCAATGAAGCTGAAGAATTACAAACCAGGGACAATTTAACGGTCGAACAGCAGACAATGTAAACTACTCAACCACTTAAAAGAAGAAAAGTGACACTATTGGTCCGATTTTAATCAAAAACTACTGATCAGAACCATCCGTTCGCAGTACTCAAATCGAGATAGTCACAATGGACATATCACCTCCGTATTGTGCTGCTTAGTCATGTTTTCTCCTCTCGGCTCTTAATCACCATTGTTAGGCATTCAAAAAAAGGAAAAAATTTAGCTGAACTCATTCAAGTTCAAATTCGACAGCTTTTGTTACCTGTTTTACAGCGATTTAAAATTCTCTAAACATAACATTAAAAAAACAGGTGCATCAGAGCAGGATTAATTGGCATATTAAGAGCCACAACAATTCTCCAAGCACCATCCACCTGATTCCATGATATTTCTTGCGCAACCCATTACATAAGGTTTCTCACACGTCCTTGTCATTAGGTGGCCGTTGGTCATTCTGACGCTTAAAGACAGAGGACTGGCTGTGGTCAGCCTGAACCAGTATATCCGCGCTCTTGTATGGCTAGACAATCCCTCTTCCGGTAAACAGCGAATTTGTTTTAGTTACTGCCTTAGTTTTAACGACAAATGTTTCAGTCTGAGTCTGGTGAGCAAAGTGCCTTATAGACAACGGACCGTTGATCTTGTAAACATCCAGGAAGGTGGCCTCATCCGTGATAGGCACTTTTCTCACTTGCAGTCTAGCTATCTTTTAAAATCCGTGTCGTCTTCTCTAATTTATCGATGACTCTTCAGATGCAGCCATCTTAATCCGAGGCAACGTGAGTGGATTAAATGGTCTGGAAAACCTAATGCACTGCTCTGACAAAGTACAGCCTGCATTCATTGATATACACGAGACAAGTAGCTTAGTGTGAATTTCTCACAAGCGTTTGCCTCTGTTTTCCATTGTAGAAAAGTTTAAAAGCTGCAATTTAGAGCACATCATGCAATCGCATCCGCTACCAATAACCTAGGACACCTTATCACTAGATAAACCGAATGTAAAAAAAGTCTACCAGGCGAGGTTTATTCTTCTCTATAAATCTGGATGCTCCATCTTGTATATAGTTCTTCTCCCACCCTAGCCTATGGTTGGCTACTGGTCTCGAAGGTAGACCATTCAGGCGCATAGATCCAATATGTCTGCGTCCTAGGTTTTGCATCATAAGGATGTAGAATACAGAAGCCCTAGTATGAGGAGACTATTGCAACATAACAGGATTTATTGACCAACCACAAGACAAAACAACATGTCAGGTGCCGTCCACACGTGTCCACCACGCTGGCTACACTGCTCATTTTACGCCACTTCTCAAACGTGTCTGTCTCTGGTTGGCTGTCTATATTTCTCGCATACCACTGAAACGCAGAGAGACAGAGGATTAGCTGAGGCCAGTGTGGTCCAATATGTCTGCGTCCTACTAAGTCGTTGCACTGCCTCCCCTCAGGAGTGAAGCCGTCCTCAGCTTCTGGCTTGTTTCCTCATACTGTTGATGATTAAAAAAATACAAATTTCGACACTCCCCGATACCCTACATCTGGCAGGATAGTGGCCAAAGCAAATACTGCATGAGGTACTTTGCTCCGGTTGATTTCCTGGATGGCAGCTTCATCCACAGCAGGCTCCATCTCCTCGTGCAGGCCAACTGGCTTCTAGTGTCTGTACTGTCCTCGCTGACTTGCCGATTCCACTTCAGATGCAGCAGTCGTAATCCCGGACAATGTCTGTGGATCCCGTGTTTGAAACATCAGTTGGACCACTATGACAAGTGAAGTACACACTCAATGATACTAGCCTCTGTTTTTCATTGTAGAGAAAGGACTGGGTTCTATTCGCGTTATTCAAACGCATTCGTTGCTAACAATGTAGAAAACCTGAGCCCGAGTATGAAGAGGCTGGTACAACAGAGCATCATTTATTGACTAATCACAAGCCTTAACAACACGTCTGGCGGCGTTCACCTGAGTCCACCACGCTGGCTACGGAGCTCATTATATTCCACTTCTTAGAAGTGTCTGTCTCTGGTTGGCTGCATACCTTCCTCGAAAGCCATTGATTCACAGTGAGACAGAATATTAGCTAAGGCCAGTGTGGTCCAATATGTCCGCACCATAATCCATCGCTCTTATAGAATACCCGAGACCCAATGTGAATGTGACAGGTACAATAGAAGAGGCTTTGTTGACCAATCACAAGCCAGAGCCACACGCTAAGCGAGTTCCATTAGAGACCACCACGCTGGCCACGGAGCTCCAAATATACTGCAAATCATTCGTGTTCTTCTCTGGTTGGCTTTTCATCATTCTCTTATGCCATTGGAATGCATACAGACACAGGATTGGCTGAGGCCACTGTCAAATATGTCTGCGCATTCAGACGTCGCCACTGTAGAATACCCGAGCCCTAATAGGAAAAAGACAGGTACAACAGAGCAGGCTTTATTGACCCATCACAAGCCAAAGCCACGCGTCAGGCGCCTTCCATCCGAGTCCACCAAGCTGGCCACGCCGCTCGTTATATACTGCATCTCATCCATGTCCTTCTCTGGTTGGCTGCTTATCGTCCTCACATGCCATTATAACGCAGAGCGACACATGATTGGCTGAGGCCAGGTGTTCGAACATGTCTGCGCCCTAATCCGACGCCACTGTAGAATACCCGAGCCCTAATAGGTAAAAGACTGGTACAACAGAACAGGC
>UXSR01005527.1:0-60438 GCA_900604375.1 Mesocestoides corti
AATATTCGTGTGAGTTAAGGGGGGTTGAGGAGTCGCGTGGCTGGCACCATGCTGCGAAAATGGGGAACCCTGTGTCGGAGGCGGACTAAACACGATTCACGACAGTGTCTTTATGAACTTCGTATTCAGTACCCAGTCTTAGTTGATGAATAAACAGCGTAAATTTTCCTTGCTGTTGCGAACCAATCCCTTTCGTTGAAAACTAGTTTTCATGTTACAGGAACGGGTTCATGATTTTTCCAACAACTTAGCATTTGTTTGTATAATTAGCGCAGCATCCACGAAATAGAATTCAAAAGGATATGAAAACTCTTTACACTTCTTGTGTACTCCACAAAAACAGCTCCCGTTTTCAATGCAGGACTTCTTTCGTGAAACGTTAGCCAAGTTTCATAAAGCTGGATTGGGCACATTCCATTTGACGACTGCCTCATTCTAAAATAAAAAGACAATCAATGTTTTCTTTCGTGAATGATCCAGCATTTCGTGTTGCATAACCAAAACGTTTTTTGCAAATCATTATGTAAATGTTGCACATTAGTTTTTGAACGTGTTTATGGGATGAGAGAACGTTTGCTGTTGCGGCTTCGGTAACTCGCGAAGCACACTACGCGTAGTCTACTTATTTAATTAAGTAAACAAAATGTCGTAAAAAAACAGGAACAACATGAAGCAGTGGTCAATCAATGTTTTTTGTGAAGTGCTCGAGTACTCAAGCATGGAAGTTGACCATAGAGCTGAGTTTTGTGGTAAAGTTTGTTTAATACTTACCTTACACCGTTTAGGTAGTAAATTATTCTCATCAAACATTTGTGCAGCTTTAGGCGTAGTAAGCTGCCAACTCCCTCCACTTTTCGGAGAAATTTCATGTGATTTTACACAAGTTAAACAGACACGTTTTGTTTTCTTTGGCTCTTGAATGATAATGGGCTAATTTTCTTAAAAGAGACTGTTACCAATGAGTAAATTGGAAAATAAGCTTAACGACACAAAACATAGTCGCTCTAATACCTAACTAATGTCTACTTGGCCGATACAATTAAGGATTATAAATTAGGATACGCCAATATATAAGAACTTCCTACCGTTGTTATTTAAAAGACTACTATTAATATGAAGGAGAATATTAAGAAGTATTGATTTATCCAATAAAGGGTTTGAAATTACGTTGACCTAGAACACTCAACGACTGAAGCGAGTTAAAGAGGAATCAGTTAAGAAATTTAAATAATGACAAAAGAAGTAACTTTCAAGGGGTCTTTTAAAAAAAACTACTGAACTAAGGGGCTACAGATAAATAGATTTAACACGTGGGAGCATGTGGCAGTAAAGAACTCTACATGTATGACCACATCTCAAATTCAGACTGAACGGCCTTGTTACAATTTATGCTGCATATGGCCAAAATTTTAATCACCTAACTTTTGAAAAGTTGTGATATTAATCAAAATTTAGTTAAAAAATAGCAAACGTCATTAGATTCGAATTTCCTTCATTCCAATTAATAGTTCAGACCAGGAAAGGTCCGAATGTTAGCAGTTTGCAAGCTTGAAATAGCGGCATCTATTGCTTGATCGGAGTAAGGGCGGTTTGCGTCGATGCACTTTTTACCACTTTACTTAGCTAATAGCCATGCAAATTCCGTTACCAAAATTAATGTGACTCTTTGAAGTTACAATAACGTGTCTGACGGGTATTAAGATAATTTGCGTCTAATATTCGGGCACTGGGTAAGTTGGTTGAAGTAGTTCATGTTACTGCACTGAGATTTGCGTTTGAAAATTGACTATGATTTGTTCACACCATGTATTTATTAATATTTACACATTTAGATATTTTTATCGAATATTTTTTGGGCACGATATACATAAATGGTGGTTCCTTAAATTTTAGTCGTGTCAATTGAAAAAGTTGATACTTTGATACTTTGCTTAGTTGCTAATCGCGTCTCAAAAATGTCTAAATTATAACGAATGTTACAGCACTGAACATGCAAACTGTAATAGAAGGGTAATTTTTGAAGCCCCTTGAATCGAAAGGCTTTACTGCGCATCAAAGATTAGATTAATCCCCTCATGCTAATCTAAATAGTGGTTGAGTATCAATTACTGAATTTCGTCCTAAATTAATGACTAATTACATAAGAGTTTTGTGCTCTTGGTTGAAAGTGTTTTTTTTTTAACCCGTCATAAAATTTTTTCTCGAAAAAATTCTGGACTTGTTATAGTGACTCAATGTATAGTTAAATCTGCATTCAAATTTATTTCAACTGACACAAATAACAAATTTATGCATTCTTTCCAAAAAATCTCGAATAATGCAATCTGATTAAAATCAGGGGCTTTTTGTCTCTTGACTTCGGTAGTGTTAATAAATCATGCTAAAGAGAAAAACCAGATTCAAAGAATTGTGACACCGAGAATATCATTGCAAATATTGTTTAAAATTTATTTGCAGTGAATTTCACTGAGTAGAAATTTATTCAGACATCAAAGATAAGTAGAATTTTGGTTTAAAATAAACAACATTAAAAAAATTAAAGGTTAAACAAGAATATGGCTAAAAGAGGGCTCTACAAACCAGAATAACTTTGGTGAATTTGGCGAATTCCCATAATTTACCGATATCGAAAAACATTGACATCCAAAACGTTAATGGTCAGTCAAACATATCTCTAATTTTCTGAATGGCAAGGAAAAGAGTATTAGGATACTTCATCTATAAAATTCAAAATTCAAATTTTTGGACATGCAGAATTGCAACTAATAAATAGTTTACAGTTTTGTGCTAATATCGCAATTACGCATTATTAAAAAACTTAATAAAAATTGATGTCTAAAAAGTCTGTTATATTCAGAAGAAAGCACCTGATTCCCTAAGTTGACTTGGCGAGTTTTTCCACAAATTTTGCATGTTTGCAAAAAATGGGAGAATTTGTTTTTCACATAAATTTTAAATAGTCAAGGGTTTTTAAAATTGAAACTCATTTTTTCTGGGTCTTACAAAGGAGCTAAATCAGGGAACAGTTTTAGTTTGGACTTTGGCATAATTGATAACAAAAATGCATGGATAAAGTTTGAAACATTTTTGTTACTAAGTAAGCATAACTAAGTTATTAAAGTGCATTTTTAGTAGCGATTTTTTAATAAATATATCAGCAGCATAATCGATGCCAAATACTTACCAAGTTATCCAGTCTATTTCTGCTTGATGTGTTTTAAAACTGATTGGTCGACTCTTTTGTTTTAATTAGCGTTGGGAAGTGAGTCTGAATTACGCCTCCTTCTTACTGGTCCGTTGCTTTATGCGATTTTGCGTAATGTCTTGCTAGCTGGTTTATTGTTGACTGAGTTTTCAATTCTTTCCAGTTTTAAAGGAATCTCTTGAAGAAAAAAACACAATGTGCACACCTGCCAAGAGGTGGTTTTCGAATCTGGTAATATTTTCGTTTAGGATTGCAACAGTTGACGCCCTGGATCTTAGCCACAAGCCAACCCTAGATATGGTTGCTGTACGTTTTTTTCACAATTTGAGCGATAAAAAAACCATTTTAGGGTTCTGACGTCATTGTTTTGAGTGAAGATGACGATGAAAAGGCAACGCCATTGGGTTCAGATACGGAGAAAGAGAACTCACCGTTTGGGAAAAACGCTAGTGATGTCAAATCGTTATTGATATCACTAGAAAATGAATTGCGTCAGGAGGAGGCTGCCCTTTTACTTCTTCAAAAGTTGCGTGAAAGCCAGAATCCCAATAGCGCCGTCAGTTCTCGCTCAGCCTCAAAATCTGCGCTTCATTCTTCTCATTCTTTGTACAGTAATGTAAGTGCCAGTGGACAGAGAACGACGTCCGCTCTAAGTTCTTCTCAAAGGGCTGCCCAACCTTCCCAACAACCAAAAAGTAGGTATTCATTGGACACATCATCATCTTGTAGCTATAACTCAGGCCGTACCTCAATCAAGTTCTCCCATCCCCGCACCTAAAGTGACAAAGCAGGCGGCCTTGCAATCACTGGAACAACTTTATGCTACTAAAAAGGCTGTTTTGAGAAAACAATTAGAGCGGAATTTGGAAAAAGTTAGTTTGCCGACACCGACAACTGGAACTGGTTTCTGCGAAGTTGCTTTTATACCCAGTACAATCACGGCTGAATTTACGTCTTTATTGGGTCTTGAAGAAGTAGTCCGTACCATTCAAGTAAGCACAAGTGTTTTAGACAACTCGGCTTTAAATTTGAATAATGAGTAAACTCCCTAATTTTATAGGATTTTGATCCATCTAATCTGGGAAAACCCTCAGAACCTCGCTGCACTTTCAGTCCCTTTTCTTGTGTAAAATGTGGCACCGATTTTACACCGGTGTGGAAGCGCGAGAAGGCAGGTTCTACCAATGTTGTGTGCGAAGCCTGCTTAACAGGAACTCAAAGACTAACGTTGAAAAGGGAGTATGAAGAAGCCGTCCAGCAAGTCCTGCAACTGCACGTCAGTTCTGAGCGTGAGATAGAACGGGAGTACCAGGATATTATTAATACTCCCTCTAAGCTGGATAGTTATATCAAGGAACAGGAAAAGAAGCTCCTGGTTACTCATCAGGCTCAACAACAACAGCTCGCCCAGCAACAAGCGGCCTACAGTCAACGCTATAACAGCAAGGCAGGTTTAATGTGATTGTATTCCTTAATCAAAAATATTTTGTCTCACCATTATGTCTTAATGTCAGCTATTTAGTGTAGTTGACGCCTTTGAAATTTCGAAGATGTCTCTTTGTTACTCATATACACGACTGCTTTGTTGTCGTTTTTCCCTCACTACTAGACTTCCACCTAATTTCCATAAAAATCGCTCGTGGTGCCTATTCCGGTTGCAGTAAATGATTCAGGTCCCGTTATTTTATAGCCGGTAATGGACCCACTTTGCTTTTAGTCAAACAACTTAAAAGCGGCTAATGGATTTTTTTGTGAACAAATCCACCCATATTCTATAATTATTTAGTATTATTTTTCAAAGCTGTTGGTATGAACTGTCATGCGATCCAAAGATGCCATTTCTGGGCAGCTTGGTGCGTACACAATATTCCCCGTGTTGTAGACTATAACGCTGTGTTCGATAGACTGATAAAAACATGTTCTGGATGCGTTTTGTTGTGCTACGTTTCTGCCAGTGATTTATCTTTGATTTCGCCTGATGCTAGCACAATTCTTTTTCTGATGGCGAGTTATAGGACAAGATCACTTCAAAGTTGCTTCTGGCTGTAAGTCTTGCATCATTATGCTCTACGCACTGTCCTATTTAGGCTTCAGTGAACACAACAACCGCGGGCCTTCGACAGTCCCCGTCTACTGTTGTGGGCGGCACTTCTGTAGCAGCCGCAGCTCATCAGCGGTCCCGTTTTGCAGCGACAGCAAATTCCAGCAGTACTAGTGTTGCACCCTCTCCGACAGTCGCGAACTCTTCCGCTCAAGCAGCCGCTCAGGCCGCTGCGGCCGCCCAGATAGCATTACAGCAATACGCCAAAGCCATTAGCAGTGCCTCTACAACCTCTGCCACATCACCCACAGCAACTGCTGCTCTGATGATGGCTGCGGTGGCCAACAACCAGCAGCAACAGCAGGCAGCCGCGGCAGCAGCTGCACTGCAGCAGCAACGTCTCGCAGCAGCACAGCTCCTCTCAGGTCTCCAGGCCCAACAGCAACAGCAGGCTGTTGCCGCTGCTTCGTCCACACCAACGACCAGTGACCACGCAGCAAATGCCCTCAACCAAATTCAGACCCTCCTCATGAGCACTGCTCTCATCGGAGGAGGTATGCCTAGTGGATAGTTCCTTGTTTAAAACCAACATCAAAGTGGGGGACCAATTTCTAACCCGATTTGTACTTTCGTACCGAATTAGAACATGACAGTTACCGTACACCAATGCTATCCGTAGAGGTCTTTTGGTCACGATAGGTTATAACTCAATTTTCAACAGATGTGGCACTCAAGATAGAGTTCTCCCGGTTACAACTATCATGTAAGTGTATTTGTTTTGAGGCAGCTTTTGATGTTTTGCGATTATTGTAGACGTCTAATCCGCGATTTTAGCTCATAGATGTTTGCGGTTTATTGTATTACTACCAGTTCCTTTACACTTTTCTCACCTCTTACTCAAGCGAAGGATGGAACGACCGTGAACAGTTACAATACCTCGGTATTTTCTGTTGCCACCATAAGTAATCTTCCTAATGCAAGAGAGACCGGGCATTGTTCATTTTTCGATCGTTGAATTTCAGCTGCTTTGAGTCTAGTTTGGGTTGCTGTCATTTTGTGGAGTAGTACTCATGAGGGAACGATAGATCTTCCAGTTTCTAGCATATTACCTGATAAAGTTGGGTTCTGATTGGACGTATGAATCGTGACGATATGTGTGTACACGTCGTGCACTGACGATTTAGTCTTCTTTTTTTGCGCTTGCTGGATTGTTCGCGTTTGTATGACTTGTAATGTGCTAATGTTTTTTGTTTCGTAAAAACAGTCTTAAACAAATCGGTTTACCTACTTTCCAACCTCAAACATTGTTTCTGATTGACTACTACGGTGGTATTTGCCCTAATGCTCCGTTTAACCATAATTTGTTATTAGCTATATGAAGTATTTAGTGTCCATGGTCAGTTATTGTCCCTTGCGAATACACTGTGACTATTTTTTTGACCAAGTTTTGAACTAGCTTCCATTTTACCAAGTACTCTTTCATTTTATGCCTGTGGCAACTGATTTCGTCTATGGATTTACCGAGAATTATTGCTCTGTGAATGAACTTACTTGAGACAACCTTTCGGCCAATAGTGTGCTGTCACCAAATTAAGGGACAAATAAATTTGTAATTACTTAGATTCTTTGTTTATGACGTTTCAGATTTAAAATTATTTGGCTTTCTGTTTATTTTCAGCTGGAGGGGGTGCAGGGAACCAGAGTGCAAACTCACGACAGCAGCTGCTTCAGCAGGCAATGCAATACCTCCTACTACAGCAGCAACAGCAACAGGCCCAGCAACAGGCCGCTGCAGCCCAAGCAGCCGCCGCCCAGGCAGCTCAGCAAAACGCCGTCATCACACACTTCCTCAGCCAAATTCAGAGTAATCCCACCGCCTACTTTAACCTAATGCAGCTCTGGGCAGCGTCGGGTCTTGGAGGTGCCGCAGGTAATGGTGGTGTTCCTGGCAAGAAGTAGTACCTCGGTTGCTCTACTAATTCAACACACCTCATTGTATCTACACCATCTCTTGCTCCCCCGTGTACACACTGGCAATATCATTTTTTCTCATTTCCCTCACCTGTTTAACGGTTTGTTGATTTTACTACAACTTAAGCGCACACTTTTGTCCTTCCCTGTTTACTCTGCTCCATCAGTTCCCCGACATTAATTATATAAATGCATTCATTACAAAGTCAGCTCAATCTTGATGGCGTTTCTAAAAGTAAAGTCTATTTGAGGCTACCTATCGAAAAGCAAAATGTTAGGGACTATGTTGCCACGACCTCCTTTCTCGGTCCACTTTGCCGCTGATGCTTTTTTACGTAGTTTTTTTCGCCCGCCATGCTGTTTTTGGCCCCTAACTTGTAAGAATGAATCATTGAAACATCGGTACGCCAATCAATGTAACAAATCAAAATGAAGTTGTGGTGATAATTTCTGTTCGAATCGCCTAAAATGACAGCCAACGTGACACCTAACGGGGACAAAATCGCTCGGGGATCATAAATTTGCTGTTGTTTTCGAAACGAGGTGTCATAGAGCCACAAGTTCAGTTTCATCTTTCCTTTTCTGGAGCTCCACAATGAGTTCAGTCAAGATCGGATTTGGGGGAACGAAACAGGGAGTCGTGGTGCAAGGCATTTGCCACAAGAGCTACAGATCACCAGCTTCTCGTCGAATCGTATAACGATGGACGCTGTCACAATTGACGAATGTTCCATGTGGTGGCTCTGTAAATATGCATGCTCGTTTGGTATCATGTAGTGTAATAATTTTAAAATTTAATCTTTAGGTGGGATCCCACGCGGCTAATGGAATGTACGGAATTGAGCAGCCGTGTGTTCGTTTTTAATCAGGTGTGTTTTTCTATTTGGGGTACTGCTTTGATACCTTTTTGCAACTTCTTTAGGAAATGGGCAAGAGTGGGGATTGGGCGTCTTCGTACTCTCGTCTTATGTGTACCTAGTAATTTGGCGAATTTTTAAAGTTCCTAGAGAGACTTGAGACATCATCACGGTGTCCCAAACCTCATCCAAGTTTAGACACCATCGGAGTACTATTTATGGCATTTTTATGTTAATTATTATTAGCCTCGATAAGCATTTATTTGACTAAAAAGAGATTCAATCCCTTTATGTGTGTGCGTATTATTATTATTACTAATACTATTTTATTATTAAACTTGTGTCGCGCAGTGCCGATTGCTTATCAATAACCTTAATTACGTGACATTTGCGTCAGTACCAATTGAGTTAGTCGACGTAAGGCTCATTTCAGTGAAAGTTTAAGGTCTAACATTAATAAAGCTAGTGATTCGAAAAGACAGGATCACACGGTCGGTAACGCGGACTGCCTTAGGATTTGGATAGGACTAGCATTTAGGTTCAATCTGTTTGTTAGTGAAGAGCCAGCAAAAGTAACCCCCTGTTTCAGAATTTCATCAAAACACGTGCTTTAGGAATATCCAAAAGCTCAACGGACCTGTCAAATTTACTCCAATTCGTCTGGAGAGTCACCACTTCTGTGTGGTCGGCAGTTGCTTAAATCGTAGTAAACCCTATTTATGCCTTCTATTGCTCTATATTGTGACAACAGGAATAATGGTGACAAGATAGTGGATTAAAGACAAATTTATGTTGCCTGATTTGATATCAATGAGTTCGATTACAAATCTAGGCTACTGAACGTAGACGCGTGTAACCGCGACAGGATAATGCGCATCGAAGGACCCTATAAAGTGGAACATACAGACGTACCCTAAAGTAATCCTGAAACGATGTCCTGGCGTTGATGGTTCACCAGGGTAAGCCCAACTGCGCCACACTGGGTCGATGTTCTACCATAACATACGTCGATTTGCGGTTGCAATGCGTCTCATTCTCACTTATCGACTTCGCGTGCTTTAAAAGTATTATGCTACTGTGCACTTCATGTTGCAATTGTTTGAAGAGGGAGGAATTAGGATAAGGTGGTGGTAATCGATCGGCTAGCATGGGATTAAAGTTTCCACTTGTGGCATCACAAGTAATATTTGGGTTATTTGTTCAAACTGAATAAAACATCGGATGTCATTGTAAAAAAATTTCACTATTTTCTCTAGTGAGTCGTACTAAAAGTCGCACCTTTGGTGGTTTGCGTAATCGGCTTACTGACGTAAACCAATTTTTGTGATTTCGAACATTCTGAATCACCCACATAAAAAATAATACGTAGCTGTTGTAATCGGTCCAATGATAGACGTGGATTTGAGCTCTACCAAACCAGTCTCTGCTATTTCACTTTGAGGTATGTCCGTACCTCAGTTAGCATTTTCACGTACTTTAGATCTCTCATGAAGACAAGTGTTGCCTTAATTATGCTAGGATAATCTGTTAATTTGGAACTTTTAAAATCACACCCCCTTAAAATGACCTCAGAAGGCAAAACGTAAAAGAAATAGATTAGTAACATGGTTAACTTTAAATAAGTCCAAAATTAAAGCCCATTTCATAGTTTATATGCATGTGTGACATTAGCCACTGACACTGTCACCACTCAAAAAAGGCCACTGGAGTATAATAATGTGTTTTGGGCTGTAAGTATACCCCGTTACGTCACAAAACGATTAAGCGCGTTAGCATGCTGCGCGTGTGCACCGCGTCGTCATGACAACTATGACAGCAACAGCGTTGTAAAGTCGGAAGAGGTATCCGTCAGTGGCGCAGTCGCAGTTTATCGATTGGTTTTACGCTCGCAAACGCGCGCGTTCGCGCCATAATTAGTCGAGGATAAAGGCATGCCTGTGCACACAAGAGCTTGTGCATTTTAGTTTTTCACGGAACCGTCTCGTGATTGGACATCGCGGCATGTCGACCAATCCCATTGGTACAAAATTGACCAAAAGCCAATCTTTCCTCATTATCCTGAAATTAAGGCTCTATGTTCTTGCTTGTGGGAAAAATTCTTTTCCTCGTTAGTATGGCCATGGACAAATCAGATCATCGTGCCTTTAATTTAGTATTTAAAGGGCTATGGTCGTGCTCAACGCTTACACCCAATCTCGATGCAAAACTTTTTGATGTAATACTAAAGCAAAGGTCTTTAAAACCTTAAAGAAAATCTTTTCAAAATAATCCAGAATGTGGCCAGGCATTTGACTTTTGTTGACCTCTCTAGTAAGGAGAACCGATTGAAAGATTGTGCTTATTCCAGCCAGGTGTAGTGCTTGTGGGAGATGTATTGTTGATTGAGAAATATTCCAAATTTTCAAGTTCGAATTTGAACCACTTATACAAATATCTTTCGTTAAAGTATTACCAAAAGTTTATATACCATAAATTACATTGACCGAAGTCAGTAAACTGAATAAAAGACTTTAGAACAAAATCGTACGCTGCCTTGTAGAACTCAGGCGCAGGTAGCATAGTGCCATAGTGGATCGATGTAGATTCTTATGTACTGGTGTATAACTTTGTACTAGTAACACTAAATGTTATTAGGAGGCCAACTTGATGCCAGTTGTGCTGGTGCAGACCCTGGAGGTTCCGTGCCAAAGTAACTTTTGCGTAGTTCATTTCACCGAATTAGCTGTTGAGCCACTAGAATATGTCATGTCTCCTATGTCGGACCCTACTTTAACCGCGGGTTTTTTAGCGACGGAATCATTCAACTTCTTTCTTTGGTCAAACCATCAGTGTTAGGTACGTTCAGGAATGAATTGGGGAAACTTTTCGACACTTGGCGAAACCTTCGCAAAAACCACTACAGGTCAGTGAAGTGGCCATTGCTTGGTTGGAACCACAATTAAACACTACCGTACAGATGGATTCCAACATTAAGGCCTTCTTCTTTAGGGACCAATTAACTTGCGATTTCGAGGGAATGGGATTTATACTTGTGTTACGGATCGCCAGGTCTCTGACGCTGAACTAATCAGAAGTCACAATGAAAGAGTCTGATTTTACTAGCTTGACTTAAACCTCCGTGAATAAACTTCAGTTGTCTCTGAAATCTGGATCAAATGATTGTAACATAAAAGGCCCTTAAAAAGAGGGCTTGCTGAACATGATTGAGAATTCGCCGTCTGAGCATCGATCGATCATGTGCAAGTGAGTTAAGCTGATCGACCAGGGGATTGGATAACAGTCTAGTTATGCTTCGATTAGTGACAAGTATCAAGGTACCGGGTGCTTGAAAAGGAATGTAGTCCACCGCAGCGCATCTTGGGGATATTAATAATGACAATCATATAACAGGTTAACTCGTCTGATACTGACGTCTTTAAGTTATTTACCTTACTGGTCAAGTTGCAGAAAAATAAGTAGGTTTCCAATGGCTGTGCTGGTGAGCAGCAGCATTAACAGAAGGCAAACACAAGATTTGAGAGTGTGACAACCTGATTTTGATGTCTACACTGACGCGTGGTCAAAAAGGGAATAAAAATTTGTGCAATGTTTATTGACAATAGTCGCAAAATGCATGGTGGGACGCTAAATTATGCGCCCAACTATAAAAAAATGGAAGCTCGCTTGCGTATACCAGCACACATCCAGATACACACACACACAAAGACTTTTCGATAGACAAGGTACAGGCGGATCAGCGAGGTGTAGGCATCATTGCCCTGACCACATTATATTCGTGGACTTATCGACTGATCAGGTAGAAACTGTGTGTGTGTGTGTGTGTGCACAATGGTTTCAATACAAGACCGCGCAGTGAGTTCGGCCTTATAAAAGGCGACACAATAACTAAAATGATGTGTAATTTTATCACAAAAAGGTTTCTTTAGGATCCACGGGACAGGCCTGTCTTAAATGTCATAAGTATTATTTCCGATGACCTTGAAATGGCCAAATAGGATGGCCAATCACATCACGTTCTTTAAACCCAAAATTTCCACATTCTTCTGACTCTTCAGGCAAGAATATTTAAACTTTCTTCCAAAAGTCCCCATCACGAACAGATACATTGACACCATGATATTACACTCTATTTCGGTGAGTTTGTAATTAATGACTCCTATTGATAATGTAACCAAGATCAAAAAGAGGCAACACACCTTGCGATAAGGACAGTGATTGTACTCTAACGGCGAAAATCATAGCTTCATTAATTTCGCCTGGACACCTACATTTTGCCAACCACAGGGTTTTTAATAGTTCGCGCGAAAACTTTATCAGCATTGATTTCATCTACAGGAATTTCATCTTTATAAACTGTATATATTTGTACAATTGAATAACACCGTGCATGTTAACAATGTACTATTTGGGCCTGGCAGCCCAATAAGCGGTCGTATCCAGCGCCGCTGGTCTTTACATTCTTCACTTGGTGCTTCGTGTCCATGAGCCCAATTTTACAACGGCCCAATTCGACGGTAAAATGTGTAGAAACAGAGGTAGTGAAATTACTTACACTTCGCTTATATTTTGATGTACCTCAGAATTACCAGTTAAAAAACAAGTCAACAATGTAAAAAGAAGCTTTATGCACTTTGGCAAACATAGCTGCATATTTTGACTAGATTTAAACACGTACTGTGCAAGTGTAAATGCTTCACCAAGCTCAAAGCTAAGATTTAGGTGAGATGTAACGGGTAGAACGTTGGGAGGGTGGTGCTCGGTAAGCCATGTTTAATCGACCGAAATCGTGTGTTTGTGTGTGCGTGCGTGTGAGAATGATCGAGTAAGGTTCTGTTGGGATGGCAGATTGAAAGTCAGTCCAGTAAACTTCACGGTGGCAATGCGGCACAATCTGCTGCAAAGTGTCCTGCTCCGTGTATGAAACTCGTCACATCCCCTGAAGCAAATCTTTCTTTAGACCAAATCAGCACGCCAAGCTAAATTCAAATTAAGGTGAGATTTGTCATATTTTGAGCAAATAATATCCTTTTGAATTTGCGTTCTGAGTTAAACTAACAAATTACCACTGCAATTAAATCTGACCATGGTATAAAGTTATGTAAATACGAACCTTATGTATAAACACACAAGGACAATGTAAAAAGCAGTTTTCAGAAAGTTTGTTTTGACTTAACCATATTTTGTACCATTCTGAAAATACTTAACAATAAACATACATGGTGTGAGGAGTTAAGCCTTCGTTACAATTTAATAAGTGCAACATTGTCCTTGATAGGATGCCTATCTAGTGCCTGAGTAGAGCTTACTAAGGGGCAATAGCGGAATCAACTATATGGTGAAAGGCCAACTACAATAAGTTGAATGCACATAGGTATATAAAACTATAAATTTTTCTGCGTGTCCCTCACACGATACTTTGGACATGGGCAACGACTAGTGAGGATTTGCTAATGTAAACGGTGAATGTACGGCTGCATTAGTGCTGTTGAAGTTGACAAACTTGAGAGTCGCCTTGCAGATCAAGAAATGGGACTTTGTGCTGGTGTGACAAGTGATTTAAGTGATTAAACAATACTACTTGTCTTCTCACATATTCCTATTGCAACGTCGAAAAGAGCAAAGGGGAAATCATTGACAACCTGAAAGATTAGAGACACTTATTACAATATCTGTTAACGTCATCTGTCAAGGTGAAAATGGGAAAACAAACATTAAAAAACGGTAATTTCAGAATCTCTCCACAGTTCTTGCCAGACATTTACTCATCAGATGATAAATGTGCAGTCCTATACCTTCGAATACATCATGTTCATAATGTAAAGGAAATTTTAACTGGTATCTTAGTTATGCATTAAGTGCACCATTTAGAATGAGTTTGCTTTAGAGCAATTTTACTGGCAACTCACAGTAGCTCAGACGGCTACTGGTAGTTGCTCACGTATTATTTTTTATCCGGCACACCACTGGTGATCGATCAACTTGATTGACTCACTTTTCAGGAAGGATCCCCAGACACGGTGAGTCGACCATAAATTTCAAATATACGTTACGCTCTTTAAATAGTTTTCTTTGGTTGAGGTTTGCCATTTGCACGGGACATATTTACCCCTGTATCTACAATTTGACTATCCTAGACATGATTGGCTTGGGCTGTGTCTTCTGGTAAACAAGCCAGCATTAGTTAGGCTGATTAAAGAATGCACGTTCCTAGTTTCTGAGAGAATGAGATTCTGGAGAGGACGTTATCCTAAGAGCAATCTAAAAATAACCCAAAAGGGGTGGAAAAGAACGGTGCCAATCCTATATTGTGAAAGAATGGCAAGAACTAAAGGGTAAAAATTGCCAAAGATGATTTGAAATATCAAGTTATACAACTAATTCGAGGCGACTTGGGTGCTAAAAATTAATTGCCTTTAGGGAATTCAATTTGCCCAATGAATTAACCAAGAGAGGCAAGTCAGAACTTTCATGGAAACCTCATAAGCTCAGTGACCTAACGAAGAGTTTTCACACAGGAGTTTGCAGAAGAACTGGTGGGAACATTTACCGATTTACATGCTTTACTCAAAATTAAAAAAAGTAAATAGAATACAATCATGCCGGTTCGTATAACGTTGAATGCAGATGAAGTTCTTTAAAATGCTAACGAAATATTTAATAAGTTTCTCCCGAAATGTTTGGTGACTTGTGTAGATCAAATAAACCATGTTTAGGGTTTGCGAATTCGTACAAAATACACCTATGATTGAGCCTTCAAACCCAAAAAGAGGATAGGCATGAAAAAAATAACAACTTGTTGGCGGCAATGTGTAACCATGAGAATTGGAACAATGGATAAATAAATCATTACATGAGATAGTATACACACTATCTTACCTAGTCTCTGCAGCCAAAAAAACAATAAAAAATGCTTTGACAAAATATCGTTATTCCATAAATTAAAATGAACTTAAAAATTTTCAACCGTAAAGAGACGTTAGTTTGGCAAACTCTTATTGAAACATTGAAATAATGATAACTTGCAATATTAAACGCATGAATATTCAGAGAAATCGCAGTTCCTTTGCTTGTAGTCACAGTAGGAAATTAGACGATAAGTCTAGAATCCTTGGGTTTTACCTTTGAATGCATCCATAAGTTTCTAACAGTTACACTCTTTGCGAACATGGTCAAAATCACGTTCGTGAACATTTCTTGTTATGCATTAACGGGTGGCCAAATTAAATGGTTATGTTTATAAATAGAACCCTTTTTATTACAAAAACAAATTTACAGACCATCTTTTGACGAACAAATATTAATTCCGTGTTATGACAGATTTTTACTTTCACAAACTGAATGGTCTTGTTTCTTGAAAATGTTATGTGTACAACTTATATTGGCAGCACCACTTTTATTTATGGGCATCTACGGCAAAAACCCCAAAAAACGTACTTCAAATAAATTTAAGTTACAATTGAAATCAAAACAGCGAAAAAATATCAGACGTGTGGTTGTGCCAATAAACAAATGTAATTAAGGGCTTATTGCCATGTTTGATAAGATCTAATTAAAATAAATTTTAGATTCGGAATAGATTTTCCATGCGTACCAAAAAGCATATTGAACTGATAGTTATTAGTAGTAGTTTAACGTCTACTCCAAAATTTAATTGCAGTAAAGCTGCCCGCATCCATTTTTCATGTTAGAAGCGTCTTGTCAAAAATTTAGCATATAAGAACTAAATTCCTAGTTCTTTAAAAACTTTTTTACGTTCAACTGTTTGTTTTAACAAGTGCTTTGACATTGTGGGCTGCGTGAAGGCCGACGCTTAGGTTGGTGCTGCTCTCTTCGTGAGTTTGTATTTGGTTGATTGGCTTGGGCTTCTTGTCTAATTGGCAAGATGTCTGAAAATTGCCAAAGATAGAAATTTTTCGATAAAAATTAATGTGCTTTTTTCAAACGCCTTTACTGTTTATGTGGCCGTTTATTATTGTAATTGTCATCACATAACATATTGCTTGCCATTGTGTGGTACAAACTGACCATAGGACAAAATGTGGTTCCTACTTGGTGGTTAATTAGGATTGGTCACTTTGAAGGCGACTGTTGATTACATGGCACTGATAGATTTATTGTACAGTAAAGTAGGGCATAAACTGGAGGAGATTGTGTGAGACGACAGCTGATTGATCATGGGGATAGGCTAAAGGGGGTAAGTGGGAAGCGTCGATTACCCGTTAAATAAAGCTAACGATTATAATGCAGTGGAAACACTAATGCTTGTCATGCACAATGTTGGAGAACAGACTCACTAAATTGTCCGAGGGCTGACTGATGGAGCGGGATGCGGATAAATGCCCGATAAATTGCATATGTAATAGCAGAGGGCCAAAGGAAGGCTAGGGTGGTGCGCTTACCCAGCTCATATCATATTCCTATTATTTCGTAATGAGATGTGATTGCAATTTTCACACGTGTGTGAGTTGGGCTTAACCATGCGTTTATTCTGTAGGAAGAGGTGCAGTCATTCCAGAACCCGTTAGATCACAGATTAACTGACGTGATCGAAGCTTCTAAAGTCATTTTCCAGACACCGCAATTGTGATGTCTTTATCGTCCGTAAATCTTGGTGCCGCCACTGAGGCGAATGTTCAATGGCCTGTCGTTCGTGGAGCGTATGAAATTGTCAAGTCAATCGGTTTGTCACAATTTTGTTTCTATGCATATCCTAGGCCAGGGCGCTACGTCCGTCGTGCATGAGGCAATATGCAAGCCACTTAATCGAAGATGCGCAATGAAGATAATCAATCTTGATAAATCCAGTACCTCAGCTTCTCTTGAGGAAATAAATGTAAATTTATCGCCAGACATAACCATTTTTAGAGAGAAATCAAATCTATGAAAAACATGAAAAACGAAAATATTGTTGCATATTATTCCTCATTTGTCGATAAGACTGAGCTTTGCATCGTCATGGATCTTTGTCAACGAGGTGAGGTTTTTGTTTCCTATTGCGTGTTTAGTAGCTTGCCTTATATTTATACTGTTCACTGATTTTCGACTTCTATGGCACTCTATTTTGTCTTCAGGTTCATTGCTGGACGTTATTAAGTTCATTCAAAGCAAAAGAGACATCACATACGGTGTCTTTGATGAGTACACGATAGCTACTATCTTGAGAGATGTTTTGCGTGGTCTTGCATACATTCACGAGAACGGTCTTGTTCATCGGTAAGTGGGCACATCTTCTATCGATAGGTGAAAGGAAAAATTCACAAAAGAATTTGACTTGTCTCCTAGTTGAATACAACTCAACAGACCTAGTAGAAATTAATTTAGTGTGCTTTTCCCAAGTATTTTCTATAACGTAGCCACCTTGCCCGTTTTCCGACATAAGCGTAAAACCAACCTATTTCAAATAGACAGTACCATTACATCTGACGGAGAACAGTATCTCAGTTTACTTGGATTCGCGCACTATATTAGTTCAGAATTATTCTTTAGCTAGGATCTTCAGTTTATTTAGGGAATGTTACTGATTTCGTGCCCACCAAGACGCGATTTTCTCGCATTTTTATCATTATGGTAAACTCGGTAGTTTTAAAACTTTTAATGGACTAAATGGATTATTTCAAGAACTGTGATAAATTTTTGTAGAAGTAAGAATTATGCCTTCGTGTACAAATTGACCGCTCTTCGGTGGATTTTATGTTACTTATGCTACTAAGTGCGCCTCCCAGAAATGCAGCCGAATCTGTCACTGGCTGAATGCATATTTGTCAAATGTTTTTTCTATACTGCTACTTGGGCACTCGTCCTGACCATGTTTAATTCCAGATATGCAGTGGTGAAGTCATTAAAATAATTGCTAGATAAGTTTGATCTCACTACCTTCGTTTTCATACTGGACGCCAACTGGTGAGGTTTTAAATAGCATAGCTACTAAGGTGTTGGCTTTCTGGTTATTTCACATAAATATGCGATCCGAGGTTCGTTTTGCATCCTTTGCTTTTGTTATGCAAATGGTATGGTGAATAGGTAAACTGCTTTGCTGAGTAATTACATAAATAGATTCAAAACCTTGATTAATCCGTTTGGTGTGTTAATGTTAGCCGTTTTCACTTTCACAGCTCAATCCGCCTAAAATCCTCCCGTATTGACAGTCTTTATTTGACTACAAATATTTGAATATTCGATAAAAGACGTCGTTAGATTGAGACGTCATGGTCTTCAATGGGTGTCTCGAAGCATTTTCCAGTCCCTCTCCAAACATGCCTCGATTGCCTCTTGTGCTTCGGTTGTGAGAGCATAATTAAGGAGACTATGCAGAGCGCTCATCGTTAAGCTTTTCCTAGTAAAAGCCATGTATTGCTGAAATGTTCTCTTTTTTCTTTCTTTTAGCGATTTAAAGTGCGGAAACTTGTTGGTAAAAGACGATGGTGTGATTCAAATAGCTGATTTCGGCGTTGCTGGTTTTCTTGCAAGCCAACCTTTAACCGAAACTGGCAGTATGGGGCCGCGACGCTTTACATTCGTCGGCACACCTTGTTGGATGGCACCAGAAGTTATGCAACAGGTAGTCCAAAATTCTTATGTGATATTGCTTTTCAAGTGGAGCTTAAAATTGTGTAGCGATGCAGAAATTTGACCCCTTTCATAGTCGCCCTGTTATACAACCTTTCACAACAGTGGAATAGCCAAGCTTAGTTCCCGGCAATTTTAATCTCATCCACGAATGTTAACGATGTCTGCATTTAGTTCAAATTGTGTAACCTTCATGACATTCGTCGTCCCAGAGTCGAAGCGCCAGACATTGATCTCTCTACCATTTATCAATCTCTGGTCTCCCAGTTTAAGGCTTTTAAAATAAGTTTGACTTCAAATAAGGGTAATTTGCGTCTCCATTAGGTCTAATGTCTTTGAATCCCGCTGGTCTTATCCTGGATTTCAGGAATCTGTGTTATCATTCACGGGTTCTTGCCCCATTGGTAGGGCTATCTCCTGACATACTGAGTACCATCACTCTGAAGCACGTTTCCTCTATCTAATTTGGAACTTCTTCCTAGTCTTGCTTTAGCAGAAACAAATTTGTAAAATTGATTTTGTAAAATTGTAAAATTTAGGAAATTTGTTGCCTAATCAGGTATTTTAAGATCATGAATTTCGAGTCTGGACACGTGTTTCATGCCTTTGGACACGTTTAAATCGTACACAATACTATACCTAAAAAATGAAAAATACCTCGCCTGTTGTTTTACACACTTTCATAGTGCGTATAACTTGATTTTTGTTTCCGTTTCGCTATTGCTCGGTCAAACTATCTGGTTATGCCTTTTTCAAAATGCTCATAGTCAAATAATTCCTAGGTTTTAAGTTATCACTTATAGATTTAAAAAGTCGTCATGCTAGTTTGCTTGCGGCTTCGTAACTTCGTGTTTTTCTTTGGATTTGCCTCCTTTTGTTATAGACTTCGCCAATTTGGTCAGTCGTGGCATCGCAATCATTCTCACGACACCATTTCTATGTTTTCAAATGTAAACGTAGAAAGGTTTAAGTGTGCTCAGTCGTTGTCCTTTGTCTAGGCTCTTGCAGATCGACCTAGCCAAAATACGAATAAGTGGCTGTAGTTAAGGTACACTTTTTGCATCAAGGCAGTAATCTATGTGGCCTTTTCCCTAATCTACATTCAATGCAATCACAAAAAGGCACCCAGAACAGCCACCAGTCACGTCAAGTGAGCATACAAACCGGTGTTTTGGTAAACTTACTTTGGCACTTCAGAATTCTCGAGGTCTAACCAGCACACTTAGATGAATTCTAGCATGAGAATTTGTAACAGTGTAGTCATAGGCCATGTGTATCCACCCCACGTAGACTAGATTATGTGTCTGTGTGAGAATTTATAGTTTATCATTGAACCGGGTGCTATCCGGCTCGAAGTATGAGGTATCTATAAACGCGAATTGTGTGCATTTGTCTACACTTAACGCCTAGCAAAACCATCAAGGTATCCTTCTGATAACATATCACATCCGATTATACCCCTTTATGCAGACAGGAGGGTACAACCATAAGGCGGATATTTGGTCTATTGGAATTACAACTATTGAAATGGCCACGGGACAAGCTCCTTACGCTAAATTTGCTCCCATGAAGGTGAGTTTCGACGTAATTTAATCTGTCTTGATGGGGCTATCCCCCGCATCTTTTATTGTTGCTAGTATGGTTGTGCCTATTCTTTTCCTTGAGAGCTAACGCACACCTCACCGGTTTTCACTTTCTTGAGTTAGTCTTGTGCCTTTGAATGTGGCAGAATCCCCTGTGATTCATTGAGTTTCGTCGTAATCATATAATTGTTACATTCAAATGAACGTTTGCGGCCTAAAGTTATTAGTTAGTTTCTTTTGCGAATAGGCCTTGAAAATGTTGTGAGCCCCGATATGTGGCTTCAAACCACGCCGGGACTATTGCGTTGAATTTTGCCCGATCACGATATCCTGATACCCGTGAGGATGAAAACCGGGGAGGGCGTCACAAGCATTTATCAGATAACTGAACAAAGTTGTTGTCGGTGTGTCGTGTGTGACGTTTGCGCTCAGATGTGTGACACATCGTGAGTCATAGACGTGCTAATATCGAGACCTCGGTGGACCATTTGTTATTACATGTAGGGATAATTCAGGATGAAAATTCCCGCACTAATCCAGTGTGAATTGAGGTTGACAGCGTGACATGAAGAAGGGCCATTGTGTCGGAGAATAGAGCTACCAGATTAACACAATTCATAAAAAAATGACAATCGTAATGTTCATTTCCATTCCAGCCAGTTCCGTGTAGGTGCATTACGTCAACACTCTTCTAGTGGCACCGACGGGAAGAACATCCCTTGCTTCTAATCTCATCTTATCGCTAATGTCGCTCAGTAGCCACAAGAAAACTGTGTTAGAACGGTATTTCAAATAAGCCAGGAATTGCCCCACTCTATCACGTCTTAGCTTAATGCGACTCTTGCGAACCATTATTTAGCCGTATTATGGGATATCGCACTAGCCTCTATCAATGCACCGCATCTGAAATGACCAATAAGATGCCTTTAGGTGGGGCAAATATTCGTAAATATTTTGTTTGTATGTCAATTGTGAGGACTTTTAACATCAACAAAAAACCCCCCGTCAACGTCTAAGACGCATCGTTCTTATGACTTGGCCCCACCATGTGCGATTGATGCAAGTGCAGGTGTAGTAGACTTTACGGCCTAAACCGCAGCGGACTCAATTTGTGCACACTTAATGCGTGTTTGTAGTATTTGTGTTTGCTTAGTCTATGATGTCACAGAATAACCCCAATCAACAGATTTAAAAAAATTCAAAGGCTACTGGTAGCAGATGACTCCTAGTCATAATTAAGTTAAATTGGGAAGCAACATGCCGAATCTTATTTGTTTCACCTTAAGCTTCCTCTCGTGTTTGGCGAACACATGTTCACTCGAATGTGCTATTCCTCGCAGAACATGCATCGTTTGTAGTGTGTCGTTACTTTTATAAAGCACAAGACACGCGTTGAACAGCCATAGAGTACTGATGACACAGGGATTTGCGCAACCTCATTTTTTGTCTGCAAAAGGTTTTGATGCTGACGCTGAAGAATGACCCTCCGGATATCGACACGGTAGCCACGGTGCCTAATCAATTTGCTGAGTACGGTCACAAATTCCGCAAGTTCACTCGATCTTGCCTCGTAAAGGATCCGAATCAACGCCTCACTGCCAGAGAACTACTTAATCATTCATACATTAAATCCAAAGCTAAGGTTAGTTAGATTCATAACGAACCATCTGTGTTTTATGCATTAATTTCATGTAAATTGTTATTTGTCTATGTATTCGCACCTGCGCCCAATACGCGGTTTCTACTATATCAACAGATACCCAATTCCCACTCACACAAAGCGTCTAACCCAAAGTTTTGAGAACCTGGTCAATAGCAGAAATTATGTTTTACTTTTTCGCTCCCTTCACCAAATACCTGTTCGCACAGACCTTGGGTAGTAAAACGTCCACAAAAAATGTTTTTTTTTTGTTATTTTACATGGCTAATCTATTGTGGAGCAATCTTTGTCAATGAAAGCGGTGATTTGCTATTAAAAATATCCCTTAAACTTTAGTTGGGCCGGAACTTCTATGCAACTTGAACCTTCCTAAGAAGCGGCTGTTAAGTCGCCGTAAACACATACGACCTTACACTGGCCCTGCTTGCTTACTGTTTACCGGTCCCGCGTACAACCATACGCGCGGCTCGCTGGCACCCAGATTCACCCCATAAATTCTGTCACATGTATGGTGTACCTTGTCGCCGTTTAGTAGACGTTATAATTACTGTTATTTGGTCTTGGGGCATTCCGTTTGGTACCATGTAGGCTTATTTCGTGTTCTCACCTCAGAAATTCCATGCTGGATTAACTTGAGTTCATCATTTCAAAGTTTTATTTCACTTTTTTCTAGATTTAGCAAAAGGGCACTGAGCGTAATGCAAGCAAAAATGTTGTATGAAGATGTTGTAATTTGCGATCAGTTTTGGAGTTATCACCTCCCTGCCGTCTCCGTGGTGGGCTCAAAATCGTGATTTACGTTGGGCAAATCTCTGGGTCACCCAAGGCCCTTTCCAGTTGGCCTAATCTGCTACTCACTTTTGTTTCTGGGCATATTAAGTCCGGTAATCGTTAGCAGAAAGCCTCATTGTTCTTTTCCTAGTACTGTTTTTATTAACCCAGGTGGCAAATAATGCAGTTCGTAGATTTTCGCCTCTTTTTGACCACCTTGAGTGGCCTTCAGCCGCAGTTTCATTCTGCTCACCGCTGGTGGTAGACCTATAGAGGTAGATCGCAGTAGACGTGTATCTATAGCAAAGTATCCAAGACCCCGCTTTTGTCTTAAATTCTGATTTCCAAATTTTAGGACCGGGAGCTGTTGTGTCGTGTACTGCTGAGTGGGGAGGTTCCGACACCCCCCCTAAAGCAGAATCGGCACCATGAGGACCGGTCAGATAAGCGTGATAAAGTGAGTGTGTGTTATTCAGTCCCACCTGGCGTAATATTGATGTGCTTAAATGCAAATGCCCTCCTTACCCCGAACTGTGTGCTGGTCCATTCAACGCGCCAATTCCCTCATTATGCGAACTTTGTCCCCACGCAGCGTAGGCCGAGATTCGTGGTGAGGTTTCGTTTAATTTTCGAGTCGCCATCACCTTGGGTCACTTTTACCAACCTTGTTTTAATCAAGCGCGCAGTAGTTTAGGCCAGCCATAAATAAAAATTTCGATGAGTGAATCGGAAAGTGACTTCTAGGGATTTTGCAGCCCAACTCCCATCTTTGTGTCGTGTGTAGGTGCCAAATGCGTTCAGATTTTAAATACGAGCCCTGCCATAGCACCGTCACTAGTTTCAAAAAAGATGCAACAATGTAAGATGTCAACAGTATGTGTGTCTTGTAAAAATTGCTCCTTTCGAAAACTCGTCAACTTTTTCATGTTTGATTTTCATAGTCCGGGACAGTGGAATTTATGAGACGTTCAAATTAAGGGGTCCCGGTTGGAGAAAGCTTGATACGGTGTACTGCGAAGACGCGCTATTCACTATCGGGTTGTCGAAACTGCTGCTCCTAGTCCACTCGTTCCAAAAACAACAATTTAATTTGGTTGTTCTAAACGCATATGGAATCATTCACTTTCATCAACTTATGTGCTTTAAGCGGCAACAAGAGTTCTCTTGGTGACAAACCGCAGTCCTTGGGATATTTTTGGAGCCAACAAAAAATGATTTGCGCATTGTTATTATATATGAGCCATACTCGTGCCATTGCTGCCAAAGTAAGAGCTTTACATGGTCTCAAATTTTAAATAACGTCTTTGAAAGTTCGACAAACTTGTATTCTAAAAAGGGTAGAACTTTAGGTATGTGGCCCCAGAAACGCAACTACTGTCACTTTCTGGCGGACGTATTTCTGGGAAATTAGTTTAACAAAGATGGATTGTTGAGGCGTGCTGAGGTGATGCGGGTTCGGTGGATCGGCTTTACCATTTTTGTACAACGTGACCCTCCGATTGGCGCTAAGTTCCGTGTTTTGGGATGCAAATGTCCAGTCCTATTAATTAATTGTGTGTCTCCCATATTTCCGCACCAGATGTGTCGATTGTGTACTTATCATGACCGGGTTCCCGTTTTGTCTTGAAACACCCACGCCACTCTAAACGTTTCTGCGCAGTACGACAAAACACATTTGTAATTGTGTTGCTTAGTTTTAAAGTACTATCGCTTTTGGTTAGGTGGACATCAAGCCCCTCATCAAATCAGATAGTGGATTTAAACGTGAACCCCCGTTCTGTCGATCAAAGAACTTAATATTAGGTGTATGACTTAATTTTTATATTTTTTTAAACAAATCTAGTTAATATAAAAAAATAGCGAACAATGAATTTAATCTTGGAAATATTGTCCATCGTTTTCTATGACTTGTCGGCTTCGAGGCAGTAAAGTCTTCGACGAATTTACACGTTGACCAGAACAAATGGTAGTCGGACGAGGCCAAGTCTGGTGGATATTCCGCGCATGGGAGAGCTTTTCATCCGAAGTTGAAGAGAGTCTTCTGGGTTGGGCGAGAAACGTGAGGTCTAGCGTTGTAATGCGGTAGCCGTATGATTTGCCTGCTTCTTTGCCCAGTAACTGGCCTTTTCTGACCACGTTCTCTGCTTAGTTTGTACGCTTGCCGGTTGTAGCGTTCCGCAGTTCGTAATAGACTACACTCTTCATGTCCCACCAGACACATAGGAGAACTTCCTTCAAGTGGATGTCCTGTTTCGATGTCGATGTACTGGGTTGCCCGGGACCTACCCACAACTTCTTATGTTTGGGATTCTCGCAAAAATGTACTTTTCATCACCCGTCACAATTTTCCACCGGAAGTCTTTTTGTTGCTGGCGGGCAAGCAATTAAAGATATGTGTTCAAGCGCTGACCTAGGTTGTGCTCAGTCAACACAAGTGGGGGCACCCAACTTCCAAGATTTTTTAAAAGTTTTCCCATTAGGTGTAGACGCTTGGGAATAGCTGTTTGGTTGGCGCCGAAATGCGCTGCAGGCTCTTGTTGCGTTTACGATGAATCTTCACTCACTAGAGCTTGTAAGCCCGAATTTTCAGACTTCCGAGTCTGTCTGGGGCAAAGCTGGTCACAAATATTGAAATCGCCACTTTCAAAACATTTTTCCCGATAATTACACCTTTTATAAGGTATATCTTCGGCAACAAGAACTCTACGAATTGATTCCCATGCTTTATAAGCATTTGCCCTTTTTGGATTTCGAATAAAATGCAGTGCCAAATGTGCTGTTTATCAGCTGCCATCGTAAACTCTGCTATTGTGAGAGGTCATGTAACTCACGTAGACTTTTCATTCGGTGTTCTAAAACCGTGCGTCCTACCCGTTTGAAACCACAAAAGACCGCCAAAATATTTGTATTTTAAATATAATTTTAAGTTAGAAGGAAAAATCTGTACAAGTCATGTACCTGGTATCAAGCGTTGTATGCGTCACTTGTACAGTGTTCTGCTAAGGTCATAGTTAAGTGACCTTTGGTTCTACTCCGACAGCGCCGTTATGCAGATTTCGGGCAGAATGTTATCGTTCATGTTAGTTGCCTGATTGCTTCACCCTTAAAGTTGCTTGCTTCCTCTTTTAAATCCAAAGGCATTTTAGTGCTGGCTTTGGGTTATTCATAACGGCAATATTACACCATGCACCGGTAAATCTAAACACTGTCACTTCTCATAGCCCAATTTCCTCCACCCTACTTCAGCAAAACTTTAGCACCGAGTGGAACTTTGACACATTGGGACGCCAAACACCCTCAAATCGTTACTACCCAAGCGACGATGACAGTGATGAGGCTGTTCACGCGAGCTATAACCACGAGGACACCACAACGACGCCTTCTTCGGTGGTGGCTCCCCATGGAGGATCAGAGGTACTGGGGACCTCTCCTTCGCATCCCCCGCCTGTGCCTGCCGGCACCCCCGCATCTCCTCAAACGGCACCCCCCGGTTTCGGGCAGATCACTAACCTCCCACAAGTAGACCATTCTGATGAGGTTCGTTGTACTTTTGTCGGGTCGACTCTACGTATATTCATTTCAAGCATCCATGGAGATGCTGATGTCCAGCATTCACTCATTACTTGACAATTTTGTCGTTTTACGTATGTGAGAGGTTGCTACTTTTCTGTTACTAGCAGAGATACCATACCTTCTGCGTCATTGGCCGCTGTGTAGTCCGTTGAATTAACAATTGTGGCTCTAGGCTCACCCTAATGACCAATCTTATCACTGGAAGGCTTTTCTTTATAACTAGAAATTTACCCACTGGGCTCTCCACGCCTGCGCCGCATTTTTCGGGACTGTGCCGAGGTGTAATACTGGGCTCTGTAGCTCACTCTTGACAATAAAGCCCCCAGCAAATATCTGTAAATGATCCAGCTCTTTTGATCCCTCTCCTTTAGTAGATTCCTGTATTCTCTTCTGTCTATAATAGCAAAGCCAAGCTTCTTATCATGCGATTAGGTACTACACCACTTCACGCTCACCAGCCTGTACTGTAAAAGACGTTCGTTAATTGTCACTTTTGCAGCCATCCGGTCCCTATTACCGAATAACTCTGCGCAAGCGTAACCCTCGACAAAGGAACGAACTGCAAGACATCAGCTTCAATTATGTAATTGGAAAAGGTGAGCATTGTTGCTTTTCAACCATCTAGCCCCACCTTTTAGATGATGATGTAGACGTGGCACAGCTGGTAACCAAGGTTTTGATACGCTTGCATTATGCCCTGTCTTGATGATGATAGTTTGGTGGCTGTGTGAGAGTGGCAGCTTTCTGGTTAGCCTAGAATTCACTCGGGGCAGTTTGGCTTCGAATTGCGACAAGGTCGAACCCATTGTTCACTTTGTCTCGCTTTCATGCGCCTGGCGAAACTACGGGATTTGGTATATTTTGAATGTCATTCTTGCTTGTGGTCATCTCGCATCACCTCTTGCATGTATTTATTCCAATAGCTTGTATTCACCACGGCAGATACACGTGTAATGCGAATTATGTCCAGCAGTTACTTAGTCCTCTCTTTAGTACACACAGAGCACGTAGAACTTAGATTGAATGGTACGTGAAACGCGAATGCGTCTGAATTTGTCTCTTTGGTATTTGAGTCATGAGATTATAACCAAATATTTGTACATAAACGTGTGTTGTTTTTCTCATTTGCATTAGATTCAGCGGACGTCTTGGCCAGGGAACTTGTTGAAGCTGATCTTCTTGATGGCTGTGATCTCCTCCTGGGTGAGGCGATTGTTTCTTTAGCCGGCATCATTGTTCTTTCGGAATTTAAAGCATCAGAAAAACAGCCCGTTTCTTGTTTGCTAAAATGATGCATACTTTGTCGCCACCCACCTACTTGAGAAATCGCTGTCAGAAGGTTATACGATCTAGTCATTTACTCTGAACCACACAGTTTCTGGTGATGCCTTCGTTCTTGAATTTCAGACTCAGCCCGACATTTTTTAAGTCTTGCAATGTACTTTTTAGTTGCGCATCACATGAGCGAGCTTGTCGCGCGCCCCAGCGATCGTGAGCACTGCTTCCCCCTGGTGAGTTCTCCTGTTTTCATGGGTCCCTCCATACACGGTTTGAGCGTTTACGCGCTTCACCACATTTGCAGTATGTCTGTTCAGTAAGGGAATCGGCCGTTTCACACTCACATACACACGGTCATGTGGTGGTGGCGGTGGCTGTGGCGGTGCCTTAACCGGCTGACAGGCGCCGACGGAGTTGAGTCGAATGACGCGTTGTCGAACCGTCAACTTCGCATTGGTGACTTGCGAAATGCAGCAACTTTCTGTCGTTGCAAATAGCTGCTATCCAGATAGTTGGCACGCCTTTAACGCTGCTCGAGGCCCAAGGCGACTTGTGGACCGTTTTTTTTAAAAAAAAATTGATTTAGGGTGTTATTGTTTGTAGAATTCGCCACCAGCTCCTGGCCAGGTGCCCGTGGAGTCGGAGTTGCATGGTTACGCAAAGATCCTCATTCGCCTTGTCGACGACGGACCCTCCTAGTCGCTGATATTTTGCGCTTCCACTATTTTAGTGCTTTCAGTTTTAAGTACGTTCCCCTCTCCTTCTAATTCCCACTCAAGAGTGTGCCTTTTGTTGCTTGCCGTCATCCCTGCTGCCAGCTTACGTCCCTTTTGTTTGTCTTGGTGTGTTTGTATGTGCGTTTACCCCGACCACAAGATTTTGTTTGTCCATTCCTTTCTTCAATGTGCACTCGTAATCAGCTTTCGGATTGTGCATTCATTTATATACACACTGCCTCAACCTGTTTCTCTTTCATCGACGATATGCGTGTTGCTAAGTTTACTACGTGGGTGGTTTGTATTTTGGACAAATAAACGATGTTGGAGTAATTCCGGTAGGCTGTTACAAGTAGTCTCTCGTTGTAGCACGGTGGAAATGAGGCGTCCAGCGAAGATGAAGAGGGCCAGATTCGATTAACGTCGCTGTTTAGTCAACCCCAAAGACCTTGTTTTTGTTAAAATCAAATGAATGGAAAACTGCTAACGCACGAGAAGTTTTGTGACAATCAAATAACCGCACTTAACAACATTCCGCTCCTATCTAGTAATGGCATTCGCGATCTATCTTGCTCACGTGTCACGCTAGCAAGTCGATAACCAGCTTCCCTGGGGAATTTTGCATAAATCAATTGTACTAAAATAAGCATAGTAGTATATTGAGAATCTTTTGTGATGTCGCCGGTTGGTTGTGTAATTTCATCAAACCTTGCAGGTTTGCCTGGGTGTTGCTCTATTATTACCATATAGCTTACCAAATCTGGCTGCTTGGGGGCCTGTGCTTTGCTTCTTACGTGGCTTTATACGTGAGAAGGGACCGCTATCGTTTGTTCGATCATAATTACTTCAGAAATTGCGCATATGCTTGAGTAGTTCTGCTTGCACGGTACGTCACTCTTCCTTAAGACATTATCTTACACAACAATCTTCATAATATTAAAGTCAATCTGTCTTACATTGGGTAAATCGTGGTGTTCGTCCACCAACATGTCGACTGTTCTGATTTAGCTCTTCCTATGCTGCAATTTAGATTGGTGATTTGCACCAAGAATTGCCATACCACGATTTTTCCCTTCGTGCGTCTGTGATTTTGACCACAAAGGGCTTTTTCTAACCAACGAATAAACATATTTGCTACCCGTTTGCACAATTTCGTTCTAGTTGTAAATTAAAAATTTGGGTCTAGCCTGGATGCTTCGACTTAGGCAGCATTAGATCTTCGATTAGTCGTGCTTACGCTCCAATGGTCGGTCATTGAGCATTGATTTAAAATACCCATAATAAATCGTGTTCTGTCATGTTTCTCTTTTACGCCTGTCGTATCATAATGTGTGCATTTCAAAGCCCACTGGGATTGTGATGCTTTTCATTTGTCCGCATTTATTTGGGCTATCTCTATGTTGACTAGGCTGTTTTTTGTTGGTTCGGTTTTCACTCACTTTAGGCGGTCGGTTGTTTGTGCTTTGTGGTCCATCCGGAGCTGGCGTTGACACGGGACTTGTGCCAGGCCACCTTGAATGAGCACACACAAATGAGCAAACAGTTAAATGTACAATTTGTAGCATGATCAGGGTTGCCTTAATTGTATTCTGCCTTACTCGACCTCGGGTCGTTTATTCTGGACAACGCCCATGTGGATACGTCTGCATATTCCTGGGCACACTCTCTTCCAATGCCTTGGTAGCCTTTCGTGCAAGTGATCTCTCGCTATTTCTAAATGAATCATACCTTTTTACCTGTTTAAAATAGGGTTTAACTAATTGAATCTGTTCGGTTTTGTTGACCGCGATTGGGATCTGTCAAATGTCTGCCAGGCGAGGTCCTAATTAGCTCGGTGGTGGCATTTTGGCCTGCTGGTGGGATTCAGTGGACTCGTTTAGATCTGAGAGGTGACAATCCTGACTTACAAGGACGTGAATCGTGGTGCCACCTGCCTGAACATCGAATCAAAAACAATCTTGCCGTCCCCTTTCATTTGTAGAATAAATCAAATAGGTACGAATTTCATTACTCAGAGTCATTGGTCGTACAAATGAATCCCAGTAGACGACTTAACTTAGTGTTAGTGTTTTAGACCTGCAAAAATGTTTTTTTGTTGACAAAGCAATTTGCTGTACGCTGATACTAAACAGATTAGAAATGGCGAACCACACTACTCATTTGTTCGAGGAGGTTGTGTCTTGTTGGTAAAGAGTTTGTGAAAATGGGTAGTCAGAAGTCAGCATAACGTCAAAGTCTTTTGTTCGAGAAGCTTGTGGTCTCGTTTGGCCATTGGCGAATTCTACTGGCCCGATTGCACTACGGTGACATTCGAGAAGATTGGGAACATCGCAGGTGACAAAGACAGTCGTTTACTAGACGGCTCACTCTTGTGCTTGCATTGAAGGCCATGTACTTCGACAAATCTCAGACATGCCCAGGAGTGACATGGAAAACAAAGATTGTTGGCTAATAGAACTTGGATGGACGTGGTAATGTACAAACACCCGAATGTGGTGGGGGCGGCAGGGGAGGTGTGTGAATGGGTGCCCGTGATTAGACGTGCCCCCATGAAGCATTGGGACTGAACTTATGGCGACAGGATGAATGAATGCACAAGGTAGCATCTTCTGGCGAACGTCTCGCTTGTTGCATATTCTCCTGGGCGAACAAGACCGTGGAAAGTTTGCTGCCCCATGAATTTAGGAACGAAGTCAGGTTACAACTCGGGTGAGTGTCACACACAGTGGTTCGTGGAGCACGTAAGAAAGTGCACCTTACATGATTTTACGAAATTTTTGCGGCTTAAAGTGAAATTTCCCTGTGTCGTCATGGTCCACACATCTATATGGGACACGAATTTTAATAGAATATGTTTGAACGATCGCTTTTAAAATGGGTTTATTGGTGCCGTTGATTTGGCGGATGCCATTGAGCACCATAAGCTCAAATAAAAGTTAAACCACTACCCGTTTGTGAATATCAATGGCTTATAGGCAGTGCATAAAGCCTTTGAGGAGTTCGACAGCAAGGTTGATCTACAAAGGCGTGTGCCTAAAATTACTTTAGTGCTTCTAAGCTGTAGAGAATCACATTGAAAGTGAGTGATTGTGCCTCCCTGTAAGCATTCGGATGCAAAACTCAGCAGTTGACAGAGAAGCGTCATTAAGTGGGGACCGGCAGTCAATATGTCAGTGACAAGGCGTTGTGTGCTTTGTCTACATTTTGGCCATTTGACGAAATTTTTAAGGTGTATTAGCAAAATGAGTATTTAGGTTAAATGCTTCAGAATGTGATGGTATAAGTTAGTCATGCTTTGGTAACGTTAGATCTAGTTGAAAAATATTTATTGTGCAAATTTAGGACTATAAACGTAGGGTTTAAGCAAACTCTCTCGGTGATCTGTCCAGGAAACCCGAGTTCTGAAATATCGAAATTGCATGTCGATGGATTTTTCGTTCATCTACATACACGTGGTCATACAAAATTTATATCCAGCTAGTGTGAGATGTAAGAAACACAAAAACGTTTGCTCTGTGCCACGCACGCCATACGAAATCCACACAAATCCGAACTGAAGGGTATTGTGAAAGCAATTTGGACACGTCAGTTGTACCGGGGTTTGGTAACTTTCATTTACCAAGCCTAGTTTGTTAGCTATGTTTTCGTCATGTAAATAGAAGAACACATCCTTAATGACCTAAATATGATACCAATCACGGATAGCGGTAAAATCTGAAGAATTTCAATCTCTCAAGAACACCCACCCAGTGCAGTTGGTGACACGTAGATGGAAAAAAAAGCAATGGCTGGGCAGTAGCGAGGGCGACTAGTCTGGCCATTTAAACTTGTCCTCTCCTTTAAGTCATCAATACTGTTTACAGTCTCAAATTTTAATTTAACTCGGTGAAAATTGCATAGAAACTGACAACCGCTACTTCAAGACATTGGGTCCACGAGGCCAAGCTGGCGATAATGTCCCAGTGGTAACAAATGGTCACAAATTACACGAATTGTATTTAAGCCTCAGATGGTGATTCCCTTTTACTTGCAGTGGTTAACTTCCAGAGATCAGTCAGTAATGTAGATTTTCAGCCTCAGTTTGGTCACCAAGCTCATTGGCTCAAACACGTCATTATCTGTCCGAGACGCACCCGCACCCATCAATTCGACTGGAACCCATTCGTCCGTTAACTATAACTGCAAAATTTGCACCTGATCTCGCTACTCGGTTTCTATGCATTGCAAAAATTGGATAACAGTTCAAAAAATGAACAAGTCGTCGAACGTCATTGTAATATTCATATATAGTCAGATGCATAGCCACAGGAGTTAACAAAGCCCAATAGCTTTTTAGTATAGACGAAGCGACTATTGTATGACAACAACAGTTCTAAGAACCAGGAATCATCTAATTGGAACTGGGGGTGAGTACTTGATCTTTGGATTCTCAGTAACAGACGTCGTCGCCTTGATTCCACTTTTCAGTGGACCAGCTATCTGCCAGATTTAGATCAGTGTGATGGGTTTGCCAATAGGAATTAGATCTATTAGACACCCTGCCACTTTCTCTGCGCGGTGCACATGTGACGGGTCATTCCGTCGTGGGTCAGAGGCGTTGGCGTAAAAACAATTTTGGCCTCTTTCATGCACCCATTAAATAAGCTCCATGACAAGTGACCCGATTGCCTAGTGCCGTCATCTGTAAAAAAAATTTAACGCTACATGAAACCACACAATAATGTGGTGGAATGAGACCTTTGAGTCCTCCATTGACTCGAAGTCAAATTTCAAGTTTTGAGTCAAGGAGTTTTTTTCACGCTTTGAAGCAAGGGCGGCTGAAGTTGTATTACACATTTATTTCAAAAAAAGTTAATACTCATTTGGAATTTTTTGCAAAATAGTGGGAGATACCTTTAACTGATGCACAAGTTATAAGTAAATATGTTGAATGTGGGCGAAAAGTGGCATGTACTTATCAAGACGCAAGCTAGTTTTATTAACGGTTTCCCATTTGTAGAATATTACAAATATTCAGCCATAAACTTTCGAATGTTTCCACCATTCACACAAATCCAAATTTTCAGCATATGATTACAAAGCCAAAACTTCCACAGGTAAGAAGGTCTAAGTTTAATAACTGCCAAAATCCAGGGAACTCGTTCTACTAATGCTAGTCCCACTGACAGGGCCTCTATGCAGTTGCCTCAGCGTCATAATCATAGTCGTAATTTCACTATGCACCTCATCCTGGACACAATGCTCATCTTGTCAATAAAACCAACTTCAAGTTCACAAATCGTGAAGAAAAATGGAGTCATCTGGCCATCAGTAGTTCGGAAATCCATGGCAATTTGATCGATAAGTCTAATTGTGCGATAAATTGACCATAACATTCGCAAAGAAAATAAATATTATAAGAAAGTCTGCTACAGCGGTTTGGGTATATGTGCCTTCTGGTTTGTTTTAAGGAGTCATTAGGCACTATGCGGCTAATAATTTTGCTAGGTATTTACCAAATACAGTTCTTCTGATGCAAGCATCCCGGAATCCACTAGTGACTATGCCGACCGATCACGCGCGGATCAATAGCCTCTGGTAGCACGTGGCAAAAACGTGTGGTTGAAGTAACGTTAGCGTAGCAGACAACAGGGAGGTATTAGCGATAGCCTGGACTTGTGATGACATTAACGGCAAGTATGTGTTTCTTCATACCCTTTTAGGCCAAGGCGTCAGCAAGCCATTAATTTAGGAAACCTGAGCCTCTAAAAATAAAAAAAATGAATTTTATAGTGACTAGAGGGAGAATAATTGAAGAGAGTGATGCTTGGCTGAAAACAAAGAGAAATTGAGAGTGTAAAAGACCAATGTGATTTTAAATCATAAAGAGAGGTAAATCATAAAATGGTTGTGTTTAAAGTTAATTCCATGTATAAACTGAGTTTGGTAACTTTTGGTCGCAGTTCTGAATACTGTGCAACTCAAAATATGCAAATAATCTTCCAGATAATTTGATAACCACAAGAAAATAAATGTTATACAAAGTGGTGGTTCGAAGGCGAATGGCTCTATAGTTCGGAAAATGTAATTGTCATCTGCACAACGCCGGATCTCAGAAAGCTGCTACAACGTTCGAAAAATTTCGGTTTCCAATTATTTTAAAAATACCCCGCAACGCGGATTCATACAGTGGATTTTAATTATTCTGCAGAGTTAGCTCACGGGAGTAACAACACAATACTTTCAGATAAGTGCAGTTAAATAGTCTTAGTAAAGTGGTAGCTCAACTCCCGGAGACTTCGATTTTAGGGCCATTTTCGGAAATCCGAAGTACTGTAATATGATCATTAATTTGGTTAGCGGTAGTATCCGACAAGTCACTACCAGCCCATTTTAATTTACGCATAGAGGAACATGCAGGCATGTTAATGACATCATCGTTTACTCGTCTAGTGAAATTTAAGTCAATTGGACTGTGTATTCTAGGAAGCGAAAACACGACCTTTCGAAGTGGACTTTACATATATCCTAAGGCGTTTATATGTACATACACTTCTGGAACCCCGTTGGTCATTTTGGAACAAAACTATTATAACATAAGGAAAAATCACCGTATCTGCAAGGCATGCACTTCTACAGTATGAGGCAGGACGAGTGACATACGTTTGCACACACACACACATACACACACACACACACACACACAACGACTTCAGGCAGTGACACAGCAATGTTGATTTGTTCTTACACAAATAAGCAAGCGTGATGGATTGGGACAAATTGTGTTTTTGTGAGTTTTTCATTCAGAATGGCCTGATTTTGACCTCCGTCGAGAAATTTAACAAACAATGATGTTGGAAAGTGCGGAAAGCCATTTTTCAAGTAAATCACGTGCCATGAATTATTCGGGTTTCCCAAGGTAAAAACAAACCTTTTAAACTTCGCTAACCCTAACGCAGAGATTTCAGTATACCAGAATTCTTCGTTTTCAGCAAATTTAAAGGCTACATGACTTTTTAGCAACTGATTTACTTTCATGGTTTTTTTAGCGCAATGTAACTAGAATGTGAGGATATTTTGATAGAAGTGAGGCAACTAAGAATCACGTTACAATACCTCGTCACATATTCCGCAAGGCTAAACCAAACTTAAGAAACCTATAATAAATGCATTTCTCATTTTTACTCTATGAAAAGAGTTATTCTAATCAAGTTGGAAACACCGTTCTCATTGAATTTTCTCTAATTTACTGCCCGTTATGTAAACAGGCCTCGTGTGAAAGATGACTGCCACTACAATTTATTTCATGGATCACAGCAGTAGCCCCTCATTAACATGTTGTAAATTGCAGCAACAGGCAATCAGTGTGAAGTCAACAGTACTAAGTCATGCGTTAAGCAATCTTATCCAACGCCTTACACATGTACCCCTGGTCCTTTCGAGAGGCCTCAAGGTAAGTGCACAGAGGTAAACGTGGATATTATTGCATCAAATTACCGGAGTAGATAGGGTATTTAGTACTCCCGTGAATCGTAAGATGCGAGGATATTTCTTGGCCGCATAAGTGAGACAAAAGTTGCCCCAACCTACCTTTAGTCTGAAAATGCAAAGACCATGGTTACGCATCATCAGTTTGATTTTGTTGACTACAAACCAAAACCATTAGTAGCAGGTTGGTTCAAAACTAATATCCATTTTCACTGAAAGCATTTTAGATTATTAATTTAAATTTTGTCTCATTATGACTTCGGATGTCACATTAGCTAACTTACATCATTTTAAGCTATGGCAATTTTTACAAATACTTCCTTTATCATGGTCTTCTATATTTAAAAGAATATTGCAATCGTACATTAAGTATGTATTATACTCCGAGGAGCATTAAAATGGTCAGACCGCTCCGTTTTTAGCAACACATCACTGCCGACGGATATGTCAGGGTAAAAGAGGGCAACACAATTTACAAATTGTTTACTAGTTCCACTCAACCTATAAGGGATTTATAGGATATCCAAAGTGTTGGACGATTGGCCAGTCCCTAGGTAACAGTGCAGTTAATTGTTAGCCACAGCCAATAAAACACATCGTGGAGCCAAGCGAAAGCAGCTGGACTCACAGTGGATGGACGAGCTTCGGTTCTGGGAGACTGTGGAGTCAGCATGAACTAAGTGAGCACGAATGGATCCCTCTTTGTCTGTAAGGAAACTTCGTAGAATTTTATGATAAATCTGTTCGTGACTGTCTCGATAATGGGGATTTTCAAGCTCATTAAAGAGGGAGTGGCGTCTGCCGTAAGCCCCAGAGAGTGGAAACACCAACATCTTCACACGAGAAGTCACAAAGTGTACGCAAAATTTGGAATAAAAAACTTAAACCAGACAAGATTTCGCTTTGCTCTATTTACAAAACATAACTTGAAGTTTAGCAAAGGAGATTAAACATTTCCCAAGATAGCGTGGTAAGATTGCAAATGGATTCAACTTCCATTGGAAATTTTTGATAAAATTGAATATCAATAAGCATTACTCAATGAATCGGTCGGAAATTTGAGAAGGCCAAAAAGTTACAATAAATTTCTGAAAAAAATCAGCAGTGTCAAAAGTCATTCGAAAATGTTGCAGAGGTACATCTGAGCCACATATTCCCACTTTTTGCAACATGATCACAGTTGAATACTTAGTTGCTATTTGAACAGTGCATCATTGCTGCTGCAGTTCACAATAAATAACATTTCCTTGAGGTTATAATAGCAGTCTGTTTAAATCTGAAGCACAAGTTCCTTTAGCGGTATTTATCCAAGGTTACCAAGTATTACAAGGCGATACAAGGGTTTGGAAGAACAAGTGAGGGACTTCTCAACGTGGGAGTTACTAGTTTTGATCTGGTCGTTAGGGATGATGGAGCTGATCCGTGATATATTGGTACACGTAGAGAGTAATAAACGTTTCCAGCCCGTGAGCCTAAAGATTACAACATACAGCACATGGTTTTGTTTCTATTAGGACTAATAATTACCAGGAGGTGCGTGTTAACAGGTTACTAGTACCCAATTCCAATTGCAGGCGCGAGCACGCCGACCAAGCGCGGAACAGTTCACTCTCACCGTAGGGTAGGGATTCCTGATACAAGCGCCACCACACTCAACAATCGGTGACCTAGTTTTGGATTTACAAGCAAACTGTGTGCACAAGATCCCCCTATGGAATAGCTTTGTACTATCAAGAGATAGTACATAAACAAGATCTCAAAAGTAGCCTTTGTTATGTTATACCAACTATATTTACCGTAGTTTGAAGCGAAGCGTTTGTAACTAAAAAGTCCTCGGAAATGGTATTAACATGGGGAATATTCTATGACTAATGCTAGATGATTAAAGATTCAAAACACAGTGACTTCAGTTCCACATTAAAGATGACGAACCGTTTTGTAATGGCATTTACCAATTGACTTTAAAAATAATTACATTTGAGACTTCAGATAAAGAAATGGTACACCCCCTTGAGACATAAAAACATACAAATAATCCAAAACAATAATACTTATAAATGTTTCGGAGAATCAGCAAGCTTAAGAGTCTGAAAATGGACATTTAGTGCAAGCGGGAAGAAGACGTCATCTTTCGAACTAGGATATGTGTCGAGTGAGGATCCACATCAGGAGAGCGGAGGTACCACCTGAGACGGGAAGCGTTACCACCCATGCCATGAAGATGTTCAAAAAGAGACGCCAGTTGACGTTTTCCTTTGACCGGAAGCGACCAACGCAGACCACGGACCCAACCTTGCAATGGGTAGTTGATATAGGCAGACCCAGGTTGCTCGCGATAAGAACTGTGAGAGCAGAACCGATCTCAATTGCAACGCCACTGAATTAAAAGAATAGCATTCACAGGTTTTAATTAATGTATGGCAAGAGGGAATCAGAGTTCATACCGAACAATTTCCTGATTCTATAGGACCAACCTACCAAAATGCAAGGAAAATATCCCATGCAAGACGATTTAAAATAGGATTTTCCGATTCTGATGAAACAAAATTGTAATATTTGAAGGACACTTTCGTCAACTGCTGAATGTCAAGAAGAGAACACACCTAACAGGTCAGGTCGATTTCTCAGAAGGCCACTTATAAAGTTGGTAATTAAATATTCCAGCAGAGTATATGAACACAATGGTCAACAGTCAAGTCAAGGAGTAGCTTGACACACATACACACATCCTATTCCACAGCTTGATTTGCCACCAAGAAGTCACCTACGCGGCCGGCCATTGGATTCAAACTTAATGCGCTGCCTTATCAATTATAAAGTCGTTCATAAATGTTGCATGCTCTTTTAATACCTATTCTTGAACTGTCTAACTCTCTGACTAGTTGGAATTTACAAGACCCAGCGTCTTAGTTGATGAGACAACATTGAAATGCCCTGTGGACTGCTATTCCATTGCTGTCACAACTAAAATTCCCGGTTAACTAAATTCATTTGTGTAAGACGTCTGTAGAAATTTAGGGCACCTGTATTTTTTTTAACTATAACTCAACGATGACAATTATACGGCTGTTTTAGGGAAGTCTGCCGTCAATATTAAAACCCACATATTTGTATTAATTTAGCAGGAATCAAAAACACTACATTTTATCTCAGCCAATTTATGCAATGCAAATTTTAAAATATAAATTAAACCTCTTGGCTACGTTCTAAGGGGATCCATTGGATTTCGGCCCAAGTATCAACGATCGTATCATTAGGAATTTTGTTCTAATGAATGGTAATAACAATAATCAATATCTTCACACCAATGAAGCCACAATTACCTAGAAGGAGTAATTGTTGTGAGATCTTCGCCAATCGTTTCGATAACACGACGGCCCCAAATCCAGAGGCCCACTGATATCCCTACGCCTCCATAGACCAGAATCCAGATTGGCGTGTTGACGTTTGAATCAATTTCCCCAGTAGTTATGAGAATCCACAGACCAATTAAAGGTCCAATTGCATTGCTGAAATTTAAAAACCTTTAGTTTAAAGTCCAAACACCTAAATATACAAGCAGGTAGCTTAATACTAGCAATTACGTGGTCAAGAAACATGAAAATAAGTGTCCTCCAATCGAGTATCTGTGACACAATACGGCAAGATAAAGACACCCGGATACTTCCTAACATTGTTTCAATCAATTCCAAGGTTAAAAGGCCACGTTTCCCAACCTATAGCTTAAAATTCCAGATCAATTGTAATATTTAAGACTATTTTTTTCGCACACTTCAAAGACTGTCCACTGCACCCAATTTACTTCCAGTCAGCTAACACCACATGAGTTATGTACACGGGTGTCCCAACTTTGAATGGGTTTACTAAAGCACTTACAACATGAAAAAATAAACTCAATTTATTAATTCTACACTGGAACTGTCCACTGCTCTAAACGTAACTTTTGAATTTTATTGCAACATGTAAAATGAATAATTCGAAAGAAGATAACTCTCAAAATCCACGTATGTTGCACCTGACGTCGTTCCCTCCATGGGCAAATGATCCAAACATCGCTGTCAAGACCTGAGCGGAGGAAAACACCATCGCCTCTTCTGGGCGGTCTTTAAGCAATCCAGCCTGTGTCTGCGAAGAAAATAACAAGGCTAGGTACACACACGCACACGTAAGGATTCCAGTGATGGGATAAGTGATTCCCACAATCGAATTTCATTTACGGGCATGTTTGCCAAAAACTCGACTCGCAATATTCTAGTTTAAAGCCACCCGCTTTTCGGCAAAGTGCACTTCATTAAAGTAAGCTTCTGGTGTAGTGGATACCTGCAGAGAATGCGTGAGCCTCAGACACGCCCAGGTTGTCAATGCTGCACGACCACTTATTTCTAATTCGGCAACTTAGTCGATTTCCCCAAAAAACTTAATTATGATAATAAATGCTTAAGCTTAATTAAAAAAATTGTATTATGCTTTCAATAAGAAAGAACCAACCTGGGTTTCGATTTTCATCTCAATCTCAGTCGGTATCGAAATTTCACCTGTTTCGTTCTTCCCTAGAATAAGAGAAAACTAACATTGTGTTCCACAATAGTATTCACCACACGGTTGAAACAGGCGTAGACTAATAATGCTTCATTAAGCTTGCTTAGCCTGGGCACCTACTTAGCGTGATTCTACAAATCCCAAAATGCCTGAACTCCATCGTGGTGTTAAAACATAAGTTAATTTAGAATCTGCTTAACCCTCTCATATTATTTGCAGGTGATGGCAAGATTCACTCTGGGCCATAGAGGCCAATGGCAATTTTCGATAAAACAGAAGATATTCCAGAAACTCAAAAACTAGCATGGATTTCGTTTTCTAATGCTAACATCCGGTGGGACCTTTAATGCTCGTGGACAGAGCCAAGTTGGAAATCTCGAAGACCTGTTTGACACTGGCTTATCTCGTTGCCTTACAATTTATGTAACAGAATGAACTTAGCCGAACAGGCCATTAACCTTTAGTTTGCTTCTTGGGTGACGACACACGGACGCTGCTTTCGGTTGAATCGAGAGTTTTAAGAAGATCAGCTTCTGAATCATTTCCGCCGATGGTGGATTTCGCAAGTTTGTTTTCTGAAAGACCAAGCAATTAAAATGAGGAATAACTCAAGGCTTTCCACAGGCCAACAGGCCAATGGCGTGAGTGGACAGATGCCTGCACGCACGCACGCAAACCCCGGTGAATATTGGCATTTTATTTTGTGGCGCACGTGCGCGTGGCGTGGGCACCACTTGGTGCATTCCACTGTGGCACAGGATATACGTGTTCCCTCGTTAGCTGCATCTTGGGTCCCATAGGAATCACAGTTCTAACATAGCGCGAGTTGACATATTGGGTTCTAACTCAAATAAGTTCGGTTTCAGGTAAAATTGAAAGTAAAACTCTTCGCAGGAAGTCAGTAGCTCCGCAATGCTCTCTTTTAATTCATAAAGCTATCTGTTATCTAATATGACGTTATGATCATTGGAAATAATGTAATAGTCCGGTAATAATTTGGTAATTCAGAGAGCAGACGCAGTAGCAGCTCATAAAATTTCGTTCCTTCAATCAGGATAGTTATTATCAACTACAATCCAAATTTCCGGCAAATTTATTTCAGAACGTATAAACGGAAAACCGGTATGTGTTAAAATGCATGTTTGGAAAAGACCTAGCAATACTACAGGCTTAAAAAAATCGTTAAAATAAGCTAAGTAGAAAAGATGGTGCCTCATGCAGGAATCATAGGACTTTAATTTTGGTTATGGACAATGTAATTTATCATCAGAAGTGGTCATAACCAAAAAAATATCACCGGAGGCGAAATGTAGATTCGACATCGTGATGGTGTCAAACGAAAGAGAAGGAATATGAAGACTAGGTCTTATCCGTATCCAATACCAGCCCTTAAACAATACTATTTCTGCCAGAGAACGACACGAACAACACTATTTCGCCTTGCAAGGTGTTACAATGGATGAGGCAAGTTTTATAGTATGTTTCTTTAGATTTTAGATTGAATAAAAACAATATTTTTACGTATCCGGAATGACCATCTTTTCCTAAGTTCCTAAGGAAACCAGAGAATTAGGAGTCAGTAAGCGGAAGAAATATTAGAAAGACCAGGAAGTTGAGATTCTGGAAGTCGACCTATTGAATTCCACTTGTGATTAGTCCTAATCAAATAAGATTGACTATTTATCATAAAAGTTAGAGGGGGCTATGTGCGGCAATGGCAGAAATGCGATTAAATGATCCTGTGGATAGCCTTTTTTATCAAATAAAGTGACCGAACTTATCAATGTTACAACCTAAGAGACAGATAAGGACAATTTAACTGACTGGCGTATATCACTATAAAGGGGTACTAGCATCGACGCCTGCGTAAACTTTGGGTCGGCATAAGCCCTGATAAAAAGTGCCCAGGCTAAGCTGTGGCTGGTAGAGCTGGTGGTCCGAGGGGTTCGCCGCTTGGTTTCCCCTCTGCCTCTTCTCGTGCTGTTGTGAGAAAAATGAGGCAATACAAAACACACAAAATTGAGAGAATGCAAATATTACTCGATGAAGTAACAACGCAGTCCAGCCTACTTACGAAAATCTTACAAGACTGTTAAACTCAGAACCTGACACGTCTTTCTCAAGTGCTTTAATGAATAACTGACGGGTTTGTCAGAAATTCAAGTCCTCCATTTTTCCGCACGTCACTCTTACCTCTGCACGATTCAAAAATGTCCACGAAAACGTGATTATAAGAAACGCGTTTTACTTAGTAACTTGCTGTTGTAATTCACCGAATGGCAGTGGTTTAAAAGTCAAAAGATTTTCGTGAAAACTAAGGGTAAGAGAAAAATGCAGGTTTAGAAAGTCGATATTTTTGAAAGTGGAAATCGCTACGTAATAACCTTGAGACAGCCACATTCCACTACTCCAAGAAAGTATAATATTTAGAGTTGAATTTACTAGCTGGAGGTCTCAGAGTAACCGCTCAAGACACAACAACGCAGAAGGAGCAAAGAGTTTTTGGGTGCATTGGAAATTATTCGAAAAATCACAGCGACATGTCTATCGCCCACTTCTGAGGATGAAAAAAGTTATCAAAAGGCTTACAAAATGTTGGTAAACACACAACATAATTACCTCGAAGAGGAAGTAACATCCTTGCCCTAAACCTCAAACAGTCGAACAGCCTACCAAACATTTCATGAAGTGTAGCACAGGTTATGTTAAATAAGTGGAAAGTGTATAATTGGACCCCATTAGTAATTTCGATTACCTAGGTCGGGATTGGTAACGCAGTTGTGCGTTGTAGGAGGGGAGCGGTATTGGGAAATGAAGCGGGTAATTGTTCCCCGAAACCTCTTCCAAGGGTTTTGGTTGTCTTCGGTGCATGTTGGTGGCTTTGGATTGTGAATATTGTACATATGGACTACCAAAATATAAAAAATAATTTCAAAAGACTGCACAATAAATAAACAGTGTCGCACTATAGCGAAGACACGGCAAGCTCACGGCATCAGCTACTTTCAAGAATAAATAGGACGCTTCAGCTCAAAATCTAGACAGAAACTAACAAGAATGACAGCCTAGATTGATACAACTCACTTCTTCACTAAAATGCCTTTCACATCATTTGAGCATTCGATTAGTTCAACGTAAGGAATTGGCTTTTCGTCTATGATGTTAAACAGCCTGACCACACCTCTTCTTTGACACTAACATGACGCATTTTTCCTCCTTTGAACAAAATCACGCACTGCTTAACCCTAAAACATCACGAACAACATATTTCACGAAACTTCAGAATAACGCTAATTAAGCGCATAATAATTAGTGAAGGAATCCACTTACGACCCAGTGAATAGCTCCAAAAAGTCATTATTGTGGTTACATCATGACACCAATAACGATTTGGCTCAATGGCAACAAAATGCGTGCTCATTTGCTACACCTTTTCCTTCCTCATCATACGTATTCCATGTAGGGATTGAAAGCTTGGCTGAATAATGAAGCTTGCACATTGATGGACCGATTTGCCACTTTTGTTAACTTGCTTCAACATTTATGAATTAAAGGGTGAAGTCTCTGAAAACTAGATGAATTTATCGTCATAAGTAGGTAGAAATGATCTAATTGATGTAACATCTAGGCTCTCAGTTGGGTAAGTTCAAGTCAGCCCCGGTTGCGACACTGACTTCAACGCACTGAGAAGACAACAGTTATAACGACACAGATGATAACTCCTACTGAATTATCGTCAAGGTAGTAACCACAGACTTACCATGTTCGTGGTCTCTAGCGATAAAACATAGCTAAATTACATATTCTTGCATATTAGTGACGTAATCACAGGTTCACACTTTGGCGTTAGATTGCACCGTGATACTTCAACCCGCACAAGACGAGAGTACCGGCCCCTTTCTTAAAATTTCATTTTGATTTTTAGAGATGGTCTATCATGCCGGTGGAGTCTGTCAGTCATCATGAGTGCTTGCTTTTCAGAGATATCGGAGTACTTATTTGAACACAGCTGTTGGGATAAATTATCAAGTTTCAAAATGACTTCTATTGCGTGGCCCCATTTGCACAAGTAACATTGAATCTAATCACTAAGAGGCACGAATCCCAGAAAATTACTGCTTTAGACATGTGTAAAAGTAAAAAAGATAACTATCCAGACAGAGAAGCGATCATGAGGTACCCTGAACACGTCTACGCTGAAGTGGAATCACGAGAACGAGGACAATGACAACCGTTGCAAGACCTGATGCAACGGGCGTCACTATGATTGCCCAGAGCGGGAGATGAACACCAAAACCTAAAAAGGATTACGATTATGGCCTGTCGTAAAAAAGATTTATTATGAATGTGCACAACCTATGAAGTTCAACACTTCCTACTTTTAAGTCCTTCAATAACGACGGCAAACGTATTGATGGCAATGATGATTCCGTAGAGGAAAGGAAGGGTCATTAGTGCTGGTGTAAGTGGTTTATCCTAAAGACGTAAGATAAAAAAATCGTGTGTTAACAAAGTTAACCGAATGTGGACCGTCCTGGTATCTTAACGCCTAAATTCAAAATCAAAAATAGTTTTGACTAATACACTGACTAAAATTATATGCTACTACAGTCAACTGATTTAGTGTAAGCTTGTTTCGAGGACAAAATACGTAAAACTGTTGCTTACGAGTAAAATATTTCCAATTCAATTTGTATTAAAATTACAAAGGTCCTACATGAGAGAATCTTATTGAGATTTAGCCGAAAATTGAACTAAAATTGTCTGCTAAACAACACATCACGATAACAAAGTTCTTGTGGAATAAATCACACAGGGCCACTGAAAAGTTTCCGCAGAAGATATTAGGGTTTCACACAAAAGTGGGCAACGAAATTCCGCTCCACAATACTTGTTGAAGAAAGCGAGCATTCGAAAACCTCGTGCACCTGATAAAAGGTTTATGCACACCTTTTCAAGGACAGTTTTCTTAATACAAAAGAAGATTATCGTAGAAACCACGCCACTGGCGATCGGTGAAAGGAACCAAGAACCCACTACAAAAGAAACGAATGTCAATTAGTGCAGGTACAAAGTACTTCCAAAATAAATACTTCAGAACCCACGCACCGATTTCTCCAACTTTACTCCAGTTTACACCATCTTTTCCGAATCGGACTAAGCTAAATCCAATCACGGCGCCAACGATACTGTGAGACCCGGAGACAGGAAGCTTGAAAAGGGTCGCAAGCAAGAGCCAAATACACGAGCCTACAGGGGATTTAAACTGCACAGTAATGATTTCCTCTTACAGTATACAAAATGTATTTCCTACTAAGACAGGCTCAAGGACATTGTTTCACAAATTATATAAATTATAAGATACTCGTCTGACGCTGAATTCCACCATTTTTTCTAACAATTAGCGCATTTGTCAAAAGAAGTTGAAAAACGTTTTGAAGAAAATACATAGGTGATTCTAGACCTTGATGTTGGCAATGTACGGAAAAATAAAAAAATTTACTATTTTGTGGCTAATCTAAAAAAAGTAATGATCTTTTGTCACCTAGAGTTTTGAGATAAAGGTGAAGAATAAAAGTAATAGAATCCAGCCCAATTTTTAAAACTAATACACACAAATAAAAATATTAGTGGTTTTATTATATAAATTGCTAATTGACGTTAATTTAAAGCCCTATCAAAAAAAACTCCTTGTGACGAAAATCCAAATCGCATACGTTATCAATTCTGAACATGAAAGCATGAATAATGCTAACGCTTTCCTTACACTAATAAAAAGGTTGGGTCACAAATAAACTTCTCACCCATATTTGCATTACTTTTTTCAAATCTCGTTCTGTCAGACCCGTTACAGGAGGTGCTTATATCACTCCAGTTATAGATAAATCATAATTAACACCAAATTAAGTGTTTGGTTTATCTATTGAATTTCTTACAGGGTGCGATTGAAAACAATCAATCAAAGGTTAGGCAAAGGTTGCGTAAATTTTAAAACAAACCCCCAAGTGCGGAAAGATGACCATAAAGCATGAGGTCAGTGCCATTCGCAGATGCATTGAATTGCCCCAAATCAATAATATTCTTCCGAATTGTGCTCGAAACACGTCCTCCTAGAAGAATAGACCCAGCAAGCTCACAGATTGTTGCAAGTATGCAGGCAGTGCGAAGAGAAAGAGCTTTGGAACCAACACTAGTTCCAAATGAATTTGCCACGTCATTTGCACCAACTCCGAATGCCAGCACAAATGCAATTAGAAAGCCCACAACGACAATAACGAGTTCTGTTGCCGGCAGCACTATCATTCTGTTAAAAAAGTCAAATTTTCCAATTAACAATCTGATTTTGGAAGTGGTTAAGTCAACAACCTTACTCAAACCATAAAGAGTTAATAAAAAAAAAGCTTATTTTCGCCATCTTTACAATAAAGTTTTGTTAGAATGATATACTTATGACATTTCACTTCAACATAAGATTTGAGTTCTGTGCAGGAATCAAGAGGACAGTACCTCCATAATCTATTCTACCAAAGGGAAAACCAGAATGTCCACACTTTCAAAAGTACATGCCAATAAAAAAAATTTGCTCGAAATTAATGTAGCATGTGTACTTGAAAGTCAGCAAAAAGCTTCTAGGAAGATACCTATGAATCCCATAAACGCACATAAAAAAATCACCAAAATTCAGTTGCGTTTCAGCGAGCCTCAGATAAAAAAAACAACGAAAATGAATGAGTAAAAAAAGTCAACTTAAAACATTCCAATACATTTGATGGCCGCATGATAAAATGGTCAAGAGCTGCCTACGGAAATGAAAAATGAGGGATGATGCTATTTCTTGCTTAAATTTATTACGGATTGGAAAATATAAACATGACTTCAGATATAAATAGTATTTGATTTGCAGGCTCATCAGTCAACGTAAGTCGATGTGTGCAACGTTAAGTTGTCTTTAAGATAATCGAAAATGGTGAGTTTCATTTTTGGAGTATTAGATGCCGTCACCTGCAGGGACGTACACAAGAACACACGAAATAGGCAAAATACACTACTGCCAAGTGATACTGCAAGATTTAATTAGTAAATAAAATAAAGATCATAAACCCGAATCACTCTTTTTCCACAGTCCATCAGTGGTTCGGTAAATGAACGTTTTTGCATATAATAGGAAAGACAAATGAGTTGATTAGCATTATCTCTTGGTGATTATGCAAAATAAAGACACCAAAGAACAAAACGTATTTCAGTTAAAATATGGCAATTTTCTTAGAAGTAGAGACTTAAAAATGTACTACAGATTCTATTTTAAAATAATTTAAAAATGTACAGAATACCTTCAAGTATTTGAAAGACGGATACGCTAAACAACAAATGTACCTTCTGCATGTTTTGATTTAGTATTAATGAAGAAGGGATAAACATAAGACACACCGAAGTGTTATGAGTATATTAGCTGAATACGTAGTCATTACAGCGCAGCGTGAAATTAATTTCCACGGTTAAAAACAAGCAAAAACCGATAACATGAACTGGACACAAAATTTCTGAGGAGAACATTGAAAACATAATCACATCTACCTGTAATTGTATTTGAGGGAGCTAAAGTAATCTGAGTCCCCTAATAAGTTGTAAATGTATTTTGTGTAACCAGACAAGTTTATTTATTACCTGGTGTAGAAGTTGGTGATTGGCTACAGTTAAAAAGAGCCGCCCAAAACTGACCAATAATAAATACAGCACTATTTTCGCAAATGTGATGTATATAAGGCTATGCGCACTTCGTTGGAAATACATGAAGTTGAATGATTAAAACACATAAAGTTATTCAATACAAATTTCTGTTAAATAAAACAATAAATAATAGCACACTTTAAAAAGATTTTTAAAAAAGTAAATGCATTAAAAAGTCTTAATATGTGCAATGATAAGCATAAATTGGATTGGAGAGCACAATTGACATGGATAGTGGATTAGCAATTAAATATATGCTCAAAAATGATGTGAAGTCACAATGGTTGCTTGGTTAAAGCTTGTTAGCTACCAAAAAAATTGCTATTTTGTTTAACCTGGAAATGGAGTTTAAAAGTGTGATCACGGATAGAGTCGTGATATTAATAAATTAAAATACTTTTGCAATCTAGAACTCAACAAATTACATTGGCCTCAGTTAAAATTAGTAGGTCACAGCTTTAAGCGTTAGACACTCTCACTCTGTTTTCGTTAAAGTTGTGGCTTCAATTTTTGTCACTCAAAAAAAAAATAATTTTTCTTTCTTAGAATTAGAAGCCCAGAACTTAAAGTTTAGGACACTCTGGTTCTGGTTACGTAAAAGTTATAGCTTTACTCTTAAATCGAATTTTGTCACCATGAACAAACCAAAAGACAATTAGTTAACTCCATATCCAAAATACCGAAGGAGTGGGAAAATATATTTTAGCTAATTTTCCCGAGGTCATGTGTATTATTGAGAAGCTAAATAGTTAAAGTGTATAAATACACAAGTTTAAATTTCGCTAATCCTCAGCTTTTAACTTCCATTAAACTTAAAATTGTATATATGGATATCATGTTGATACGTTTTAATTACAGATTTCATCAAAAATATTTTCCTTTAACAGTGATTTACCACCACAAAAGCTTTAGCATAAGTAGGGGTTATGCAGAGCCTCAGGTAACTAAACACGTGACTGATAGTTATGTTTAATTATATTTTTTTACTAACCTAGCTAAAGGCTCTGCATGCTATCCAAAACCAGTTAATCTACACCATAATAAGTCGAATAAAAATATAAAGCATGTGAACACAGGAATTGGTCAGTACATGAGAAAGCACTGCAAACGCTTTTAATTCACGTGCAAACTATCAAATAGGATACGAAATGCACACAGAATCATTGAAAAACAATGTGACGAATGCAACTCTAATGCATAAGTAACTAACACATAACGAGGAAAGGTTATAACAATGCCAACAGCGGTCAAAATCAGTTTAGATGCACAAAACAAATGACATGAAAGCAATCCAGTAACAACAAACGCTTTGATGTGAAAGTATTCAGCCTGTAACACGTAACGCGCAATGTCTACTGCAAAATATGCGGAAGGTGTTGACCTCTAGAGCGCTTAAAGCATGTTCGGGTAGATTTCAGATAAGAAACTCTCTCTAGCAACAAATATGCGCCATAGACAAGATCCCAGGCAACACATAACTTAAATAAAGTGAGCATTCGCAAATGTTACAAAGAGCTGTGCGCAGTAAAATAACGTGATACAGCGTCTTCTGACAATTACAAGCCAACAACAATACTAGTTTATATGTAACTAAAAACACACAACCCCAAAGAACAGATGTTATAGCCTGATTATACTCCAACAGCAACACAAGATGCATTACCAAGTTCGACCACTCACAGATGATGGCGTCAAAATTGATCCTAAATGAATACGAAGAGGACGCGCATGTACTTTCTGCGCTCAACCCTGTTAAATGTCTTGCTGATGTACTAAAACAGTAATGATAACATTGTTTCACATTGAAATGCCGCTTGCATCTAAAAAGCATATTCTTTTAAGATGCTCATCAAAATTGTCAACCACTCATGAAATTTGATTCCCTTTTGGCAGCAACTCCCTATCTGAACTCGAAATATTAAATTACCATTTAATTTCCATGCCTTCATTTGCGCAGTCACTTGGATGTGAAAACGACTTCATTTAGCCATCTAGAATAAAGTAAGTTTCTATTTGTATTTAGACAGGCTCCATGTAGAGAGACTGAGGTAAAGTAATTTCGTCATCATCACTGAATGGAGCACCATGTAATAAACGATGTGGAAAATCATCTGAGCGTACACTAGATGTGTGAAGCTCATTAACATCCAATTGTCAAAAGCACTATATTCTGCATGAAAATGTCAACAAAACATGTGAAGTCAGTGATGAATTGGGCACACAGATTACATGAACTTCGTTGGACGCAGAAACGGCGTGGAGTCTATGCTGAAGTCAAAGTTGTGCCATGTGTAGTAGAAATTGTTCAGAGTAAATTTGCTTATCGTCAAGTTAGCTAAAACGGTTTTTATTGGATGCAGCACAAAGAGTGGTTGAACACCACAATTAAATGACGTTTGTTTCGTCGTAAGTCCTCCTGCATTCCATGCATGTGCCTGATGGCGCTAGAAAAAAGTACCCATTGTATTTGCGGCTGCTCGTCCATAGAATCAAAGAGGTGAGCCTGCTTGAACCATCACTACGGTAAGTGGTGGAGGATGGCTGAGTCGATGTTGTCATACATCAGCGAAAGTGATGCGTAAAATTCGACACGAAACTAATCCGCTCTCATTTCAGGCTCTTGAACTGGTGTAATGCACGTTTGCATTGGACGGTTGACTGACTTTCAGAATGAGACTCCTGCAAACTATAAATTAAGTTTGGACTGGTCTAATACTTTTTTTATTTAGAAAACACTCGTAAACATTGTAAAGCTACTTGCAGACGACAAAACAGTCTCACTTTAAGGTCTGAAAAGGCACGTCTACGCGCGTGCGTCATTGGGTCTCACCCAGACTTTGTGTAGCAAAACATTTAACTTTGACAAAATATGTGTTGCACCAGAAAGACATTACACGCGTATTTTGAATGTGATTGCTGACAGTTCACGGTTTGGTGTCGTGAACTGAGGTGTTTTTACTGTCACCAAGGTTGAAATGTAGATTAAAAAATGCATGAACCCAGTAATTATTTTACCCTGAGTATTTGCTGAGCCTCAATATGTGCACTGAAAGACTCGACACAGCACCTGCCTGCTTGCCTCAGACGCTTTCTAAGCCAACTCCCTGTTGGTGTCCAAAGCATGCTTTTACAAAAAATTGCTAAATCCCAAATCAAATTGGAATTAGATTATAATACAAGAATGATGATAATTTCGAGCACTGCATTGTTGTGGGCCCTAGGATGTGGTCTTGAACCACTCCGGGGTCACTGGGTTGCACTTTGCCCCATTACGCTTCCCTGCTACCCACGATGAAGAGGACCGGGGCGGACGCGGTCACAACTGCTTACTTCAGAGATCAACCCAATTGGTGTTGTTGTGTCGGGTGTGGCATTGGCGCGTGTGTACTTAAACCTCAGGTGCGTGAATCATAGATGTGTTAGCATTGAGACCTAGGTGTGAGGAAAACCTGGGATAATCGTTTGCGCTAATGAGGGTGGAGTTGAGCATCCGACCGGCTGCCGACATACTGCGAAATGGGGACCGTGTTTCGGAGGCTGGAGTGACTGGATTGACGAGTGTGAACCAACGCTATTCACAATTGCGCCAATGCGGTCGATGGCATATGTAAGATCGATAATCAATTGTAAAGCTAGAAAATTCGGAATGATATTCCGAGGTCACATCAACAAATCCGCTCCTATTTAATGAATTGCAAAGCCCCCAAGTTGGATGCGAAAGGTATATGAGATGGTTCTAATTACTGTACAATGAGACCTTGGACCTAACCACGCAAAAACATGAATTCACCGAAAAAAAGTTAACTGTAAGGTGTGATCATACCTTTGAACTTTGAATGGACCAGGCATGTTAGAATCATGTGTAAAACTAAGAAAAACCTTAAGGATTTTTTTTAATGTGAGGAAACAACATGAGGCGCGATTGGAAAATTACCCCTTTGAGCATCATTTAGAATGCAGGACAATAAGGAAATTTGTTTTTGCCTGATGATGTGAATCATGAAATCGCTCACTTATCTGCAATGTTACCTCAACTGTTTCACCTAGTTTGTTCTTTAAGTGTCTTCGACTTTAATCTTTCACAAGTTATTGTGCTGCAGAAGAAGTAAGATGCACTTTTTAAAAAGGTATCATTCTTAGACAATTAACATCAATCTTTTTGACACTAATCATAAATTCTTGTTGAGTAGTTTACTTACGAGACACATTTAACTCATTTGTACCTGCGTACTTGGGTGCTCTGGTAGACCAAAAACTTCCAGTTCAAGAGGATACAATGCAAAATCACGAAATATACAAATTCCTCAGCAAAAGCAAGGTCAGCCATTGTTGAAAATATGCAGTTCGTCATAACAACCACAAAATCAACTAAAACTGACAAGTTTCTAATCATTTAAAAAGTGAGGCTTTCAGATTTGGCGGTCAAACAGACTACGGTCTGCAAATTGTTTGGAGAACTATGGTCCTAAAACCCAATTTGGCAAACATTAGGATCAGTAAACACAACTTCTGAGTCATTTAGTGCAAAAGACAACTTCTTGTACTAAATTTATGTTATTTGTAAATCGACTTTGATAAAAAATGAAAGTTCAAAGATGAGGTCAATGGAACAAATATAGGCTAGTATATGAGAGGACTGATTGGGATCAAAACACTGGTATTAAAAATTGATCGATGAAATTCACAAAATAGGCAGGGTTCTAATAAATGCGAACATGATGAGGGACGAAAGGCCTGCTGAAACCGGAAGGGTGACTACCCAGGCAATCACAATGTTGAGGAAGAGTTTCCAGTTGACATTTGACTTGGACCTAATGCGACCCACGCAGACAACGGAGCCGACCTTGCAGTGCGTCGTCGATACGGGAATGCCCAAGTTGCTCGCTACAAGTACCGTTATGGCTGATCCGAGCTCTATGCACATGCCACTGAAAAAAAAATTAACTTTGAAAATTGTTATAAAGGCAATTTCCCTTTGCAGTAGAATTGTGATATTGAGGAGTATATTGAACAGCCTGAAGTCTGACCTTCATCCAGGACGAAATCTTAAAATGGGAAAAACAAAATACATCGAATGAGTTTGAGAATCACTTGGACGATCAGAAAAACAAACTGCTTTCTAATTATAAGAGTGAAAACAATCAGAGTGGCGGAATTTACAAATACTAAAGACCTAGGTAGCTAGAATTCAGTTCGGTCGGGAAGTGTAGTTGAGACTAAACCAGCTTGTAAGTTAACGCGGGATCAACTTTGACAAAAAAAATATAATAAACGGTTACCAGTCATTCACCGGGCACAGAGCCAACTGCCTACTCACAATTAATTAAACCTGAATTCAGAATTTCCTCACTCGGCGAATAGTGCTCCACGAGCGCCCACACCATCAAATTTGCATTCCAAAATAACTTGTTATTGTATTAGAAATGTAAATCAATGCCTCATGCTTGGGAAGACACGTTTACATTTTAAAACATTCCAAACTGCCTCTGTTGCTTTTCTTGGCATGTAATACGCGCGGAGGAAGGAAGGATAAGTAAACAGCACTTGTTTACTTGTCAGAACTCGTAGACACAGAGGAATGAAAAAGCAGGAAAGGAACGGTTGACTTAGATAAACGACAGGTCAAGTGTACCTATGAAAATACATGAAGTCGATTGGCACCTCCTGGTATGCTGAATTAAACTTGTCGAAGCAAGCTAAAATCATAAAAATGGGTTGAACGCAGCCTACTGCCTTAGTCAACTAAACAGGTTCGTATCTGTACTTTTACCATGAATTTGAAACAACGCCGTACATTAATGGCCTATGTGAACCACGTTTATTTTCACACCACAGTGACCTGGACCACGAGCTCTAGTAACCAACTCTGCACGTCCACCGCCATCTCCCACCAACGCCATGCCCAAGGCGCTCACAGGAATTTTCGCAGAAAAACCAATCTTTTTTCTTTTCAAGCTAAACCAAGTGCCAGGCCTTAGGGTACCTGCGTGTGACTTTTCGCCAAAAGGAGAAAGCACTAATGTCTGGGTTCAACGGGCCAATTAGGTGGTACACAGGTATCAGCAAAAAAACGTCAAAACAATCACGACAAGAAAACCGCTCGGCCAGCCTCCGAGATGCTAATCAGTACAGACCTAAATACTTATATATGTTGATTCAGGCTGTTTCTTGCATTGACAAACTTCTAACTCTCTAACTGGGTTGTGCAGAAAAATCGACGCAAACTGTTCAAGAGCCGTCTCATTGATTTATTGAGACCTTAGTTAACTGACGCGAAACTCAAGTAATTGGATATCAAATTTAGAAGAGGTGCAAAACGAAAAGATCGTTATTTCGATTCTTACAATATTACACGCATTACTTAAGCTTTGTAACTTCTGGTTTCCACCTGGTAATTTTTTTAAAACTCTTCTACAAATTCCTCAGCCACATACGTCTAATAGGAGTCTCATGGTTAAAGCACCAACGATATTATCCTGACATACGTTTTACCGCTACGAAGGTGCAAATTAGCATCCCAAGTTGCCATGCCCCCTTCTCTTTCAGTCTTTTCAGTAAAAAAAAACTATACGGCTGACGATACCTGCTTAACTGGTACACCAATATGACCAGCCACACCACATTTTAGCATAAAGTCACTTAAACAAAACCCCAGACTACAGACCCTTCCATCTGTAAACAAAGCGACCATCAAGGAAGCAATAGACACATGAAGCCTAGTTGTGGAGTGACCGTTCTCCAACGTAAACAATAATTAGGTGATTTAAAAAAGGGAGACATGATTATAATTTCCATGTTCCCTTTTTGTCTACAAAACTAAATACTTCAAAAAGTAGATAATGCAAAACGTTAGTTTTCATCATGGTAAATTGGAGAATCTTCCTGTAAGAGTATTGAGAGCCACTGACTAACTGGAACATGTAAAATCATTTGTATTGCTTCCTCAACGGACTTAAATCCGCCACCCAAAGCGAAATAAATGAGGGGGACAGCAGTTCTGCCAATTATATGACGACAGCAGACAAGTAGGGAGATCACCATGGCAAAACAAAAACAGTTCTGGACAAAGTTATCTAACTGTAAGTAAAAGAACGGCCTCTACTTCCTTCCATTCTTATCGAAAAGGGTTGATCATTACTTACATAATTTCGAGTATATCTAGAAAATAGTGAGTTGGCTTGCGACTTTATGGTTTTAAATAAAAAATTTTAGGACTGCTATTCAGAGAATAATTAATTTTAAACCCAGTTGTGATTATGCAAACAATTACATTCCTTGTGAATAGCTGCACAAACAAGGCTCTATTTTAGAAATCCCTAGCTCCACGTTTAAATAAACTTTTATTCTTCAGCGCCGACGGATTATGTTGACCGAAGACAGCATTTACACTCCCACGAAATCTGGGGCATTGTGACACTCATTATATGGTTGAATTCTGTCTCTTGGGATTATAAATTCTCGCTAATAACCTTAAATTACGCCATAAATAATATGGGACATCTAGGTTAAAACTAAGTCTTAGTTTATCAATCAACGTAAGAGGTGAGCTCAAGTTTTTGCCAAAAGAGAAAAATAAGCAACCATGCTGCATGACCAATAGCAATATTTACAAAAGACCGTCTTGAATCGATATTAAGCGGGCAAGATACTAAGAAACTAAATTCAAATGCTTTGAGACCAAAAAGCACATCAAGTGGGAAGTTTCGATGAGACAAGTAACAAGAGGATTAAAAATACATGACGATGCTTAAACTATTGATTTTAACTACATAAAGGCACAGTTGCTCCCATGTTTGTAACGTGTGTTTCATAACACGAAGTAAAGCAACAGCTACAACTACGATGTGCACTTGGCTCATGTTTATGTTTGCCTCTCCTAACTGACCACCGGATACAACGCTTAAATTCGTAAAGGAGTACGAACCTGGACGGGGTGATGGTGGTTAGATCCGTTCCCACGGTCTCCATGACTTTTCGTCCCCAAATCCAGAGACCAAATGAGATGCCGACACCACCATAGAGAAGAATCCAGACAGGAGCTGGATCGGAGTTCAGAGGGTCACCAGTAACAGCCACTAGCCAGAGGCCTGCTACGGGACCAATGGCATTACTCACGTCATTGGCACCATGAGCAAAGGAACCGAAGACGGCCGAGAGAACCTGGGCAAACGAGAAAACAAGCGCTTCTTCTGGTCTGTCTTCTACCAACGGCGACCCCTCAGACTGAAATTTTGAATAAGCGAAGAACGCACTCAGTACCAAAAACAAATACGAAGCGGCAAAACCCGTTGTTATTCCCAAATATATTAGCAGAGACGTTGGAAGTTTGTCAAAAAATTTAGAGGTCAGTGAGATCATAAAAATTGAGCAAACGATTGTCATATTTTGACCACATCGCATTTTGCTGTAGACTTTGATGGCTGCATTCTGCTAGAACGGTGTAAATGTTGAAACAAAACGAAAACATCTCTCAGAAATTTTGCAAGCAGAGGCTTAGCCTAACCCGTATTGAAGTAAAAGCCTTTTGTAACACAAAATCGCGGGTTAACTGAAACAAATGATAGTTTCGACGAAACTGCAAAATCCGCAAGCAACGGAGAGATATTAAGCAAGTTCAAAATTGAACATTGCCGAAGGTTGGCTTCTCCAAAATACACGTGATTTCTGTAGGTCTGCTCCCAATCATAGCTTGTCCAAACGGTTACAGTTACTTCCATTGTATTGACTATGAGTGAGATCTGACACACTAGTTAATGTGTTGCTCTGTGCTTATTCAACCGCTTCGCTGGACCTGTCTTTCAATGGTCGTGGTGGCCTGATCTTGTCCTAGTTCGAGCGGATGCGGTAATACACATATGCCGCACGCTCGAACTTGTACACATTCTCCTTAAGGAACACGCCCAAAGCAGTTGACTTGGGCTTGAACAAAAGAGCGCTGTTTGTGTCAGCACCTAGGCTTTAGGACCTAAGACTATTGGAAATTGTCCTCAGATGTTCAAATTATTTCTACGGGTCACCTACGGAGTACATGTCATTAAAGTGCGCTAAAAAGAGGAGAGATAACACAGAACAAAACCAGTTATTAAATTATGCAGACCGAGAGGCCAAGGGACTTGGGATAAAATCAATAAATTAATTAACATTTGTAATAAAAGACAACATTCCGTAAGAATTAGATAGCCTAAAAGCGAGAAATCTACAATAGTACTGACATACACAGTATGACAGTGAATTCATTTTTATAATCTATGAAAGTTGTTGTAACCTTATTTGTATCACAGCATACAAAAAATCAAGTCAAAGTTTGAGAAAGTAGCATCATCTTTCGATGCATCATCACGAATGAAGAAGGTGAATTACAGACTTGGTGGACAGGGTGACACAGTATTTGCTGCATACCTTGATGTCAACAGTGTTGGCTCTCGCTATCGGCGTTTGTGCGGAACTGGAGCAGTCAGATCCTAAGCCTGGCCCTACAAGTAAAATCGTGAGACTTGTTCGGTTGAAAACAAATTGTTCGCATCGTTCTTCGTGAAATTTTTGCCAAAACCGATTGACCCCTTGCACGTAACAATCATGTCTCAGTTTGTTTCATTACTGTACAGATTTTCGGGGACCTCTAAATTGCGTACCTACAGTGCAAGGTGGGCTAGACGCAACCAGATCTTAGTTATAGTTGCAAGCAAATAGAACAAACCTTTACTCAGCAATTTAGCAATATTTTAAAAAAAATTGTACGTAATACGGATTCAACATCCTTCAGTGGTGATTCAATCTTATTCTATTTATCAGGTGTTTGTAGTAATAACTAGGGTCTGATTGCTTTTAGGCCACACCACGTATTTTTTAACTCCAAAACCAGTTTGAAAAAATGACATATACATTTATCAGATGTAGCTATTTAGAGTGTTTCAAAAACGACCAAATGAATGGCATTCGATTAGAGCCGGATGTGGCGAATGCATGAATATTGACAGTCGTCTAAAAAGGTATAACAACCTTCTTGTCTTAAATTTATGTAAGCCTGTGTTATTACGATTAACCACAAATAATTATTGCTCATTAACCCCGCAAACACGCTCGGTGGTATTGTCATCGTCGATATGGATAAACTTTACAGGGTGGTTTAGTTCTTTAGTCAAAATTATAATTACTTAAGTGCATATAAATATCTTTGAATTTCAATTGTTATGCTGGTGCCAGGTCATCACACTTTTCTATGGATTTTTCTATTCTCTGCGATCATGATAGGGTGGTTACATGGTCTAAGTTCGATATTTTGAAAATCAAGCAATGTCGTTTGCTGTAAACGCTGATATCATTCGAAAGTATTTTGCATCGCACAGCCCTCAAGTTAAACTGATTCTTTGGTTTATATGCACCAATAACATCAAAGTGCATGAATCAAAGTTTAGCAAAATGACTTTGACACACTTGCAAGTTAAAAGTCATTTGTGTAATACCCATCGCTGAGATATTTCGCAAATTTGATGATGTAGAATTCGCAACTAAATATTCAATATAGTTTTGTTTTTTTTGAATTACTTGGTATGGGGATGATATTTCAAGAAAAAGCCCATTTGGCCTTTATTAAGCCTAATAAAAAGCATGTTTTAAGCCTCACCTGAACTTTCGACAACAGTTTGATTCAAAGACGTCTCAGGCAGATTTTCATCCCCAGTTCCCTCGCTATTAACACCAAGAGAATCAACTAAAGGAAGAAAAACCAACACCAGAAATCGCATAGTGACACTTAAAAAGGAGATTACAATGAGCCTGATCTGCTCAAAAATGCCTGAATAATGTGAAGGGGAATGTTAAAGGGAATTTCACTGTTCTACTTACCACGTTGAAAACTAAATTGATGCGCTTAAAAGTTGGTATCAAAGAACTGACGAATTTCGAGTTACCGAGGCCAAACCAACAAGTGCATTCCTACGTAACTCAATCAGATCAGGGCTAAAGCATGTTTCAGGCCAAGCTCAGTTGCACACCATACGGGTATTTGATAGTAAACACGGGAAGAGATCAAAATCATTTACTGAGTTCACTATGTAGTTCGAGCATCGAGTTAACTGAATATCTTCTGTTTAGTCCATTATAACATAAATCGAGTTGAGAGTAAAGTCAAAACATTGACGAAACTAGAACCAGGATGTCCAGGAACTTGGAGTTATAGCCTACCATTCCAGAGTTCTTCGATAATGAAAAGCACTGCAGGGCTAAACTTAAATATTTGTAATATTATTACCATACCGATGTATTGTTCGTTCATTATCAACACCGATCTTTTTTAGGCTGATCAAGAGTCTTGACCACTAGTCGTTCAGAGGACAAGCTCAAAGTGGATAGAGCTTCTGGTTTTGTCAGTGGGACTTGCTATGACCAACCGAACGCTGCACCGTGGAAACAACGACACAAGACTGACCAGAACGGTATAAATAAACGGAAGGACTTAAGGTGTAAGAAGGGCATTGACTAAGGGGGGATCAACAAGACGCGCAATTTTGTTAGTAGGGTTATGAAGTTGCAATTGTAATTTATATTGATAAATCTAATAATATGCATTGGATTTAGGGTAAGTTTGTAATTTAAATTGTTTTAAGAAATCAATTCCAAAGAGTAAGTGGATTTACTGTAGTACTTCTAGCCTAGATTCTACTGCATTTCTCGAAATGAGGCTGGTAGAAAAGTGGTAAGATGGCATCACCAAGAATGCATTCCTAATGCCCTCGTATCACCAATCCTGGAAAAAGACTAGGAGATAAGAGCACAGGGACTTGTGCGCAAGTAAATGCACTGTATGCCGCTAATGACATGCGTAGCTTAATAATATAACTTTGAAAAATTTTAAATGTCCTCAATATTAGAGCAGCATGAGTTGAGACTCGGAAATGCCTCAAAATCAGCAAGTTGTACACACCAGAGAACAGTAAACAGTTTGTGATATTGGCACATACGCTGAGTGGCATGAACAAAGACTGAGAAACCATGATCATCAGTTGGCTGTGCGACTATGTCCTGTGATGTTTTACTTGTTGCTTTGTGGGGATGTCGCAGCCTCTGGAAAAAAGTGAGAGCCCGCCTCCTGAATTTGCTTGTGGACGACTCCTCGACCTCTTTGCAACCTTCAGCCATACGGTGCCTTAGTCCTGCAGATTAAAACGACAAATAACTACTTAGAAATGACTAGTGCGCAACCACTGCCCTTCGAGGAAATTTTTCAGAGAATTTAAAGTTTCAAGGACTTTGAAGACAGCTCAAGTCCTCGACTAAGGCCTACTTGACATTTTTCAACTTCATTTACAGACAATACTTAACAAAATTTCAAAATATTCGGCATAAAGACATGTATTTAACTAATACCGGCAATGGGATTATCGATGTGCTCTGCGGCCATTTTGTGTGGCAGTTTCTCAGTGTGGCAATTATGAACATATTATTCTTTTCATTTGGACATGATTTAAGTAGTAGAATGGTTCT